>SMDT01000639.1:0-151079 GCA_005392925.1 Aquilaria sinensis | reverse complement strand
TCATAAAGGTTTAGTCGAATCATCGACAATCTTGTCACTTGGGTAGCAATGATGTGTTGCTAGACACCGCTCATTGCTTATGATCATAAATGTGATTTATGATCATTGCCAACGTGGTAAGAGCCTATTGGGTCGCACACATAGAGCTATTTGGATCATTAGAGTGCATGGGCTAATAATTTGGGTTTATGGTTTCACAATAATTTCGTATTAATAATGGGCCCAATAGTTGAGCCATTATTAAGCCCGAAATTAAAGCCTAATTGGATTAGGGCTTTGAAACCCATTAGGCCTGGAAGTTGAGTCTCACTATAAATACAACTTTTAAGTGAGAAATTCGCAGGTCTCCTTGCCCTAGCCTCCAAAAAGGACAGCCGCACTCTTCTCTTGCAATTCCTTGGAGGACGCAAGCTAGCACTGCGAGCGCAAGAGAAACGCATCTGCCGGGACGTGGTGGAAGCGTGGTGATCCCGAGAGGCTCGTGTGGATACCATAGAGAGCTTGAACACGTCAACTGTTCAGGTTTTGTGATTCGACTCTATAGTTGAGTGAGAGATCTCAACCGAAAATTAGGTATGAAAATTTTCGAACACCCGGTTTACCCCGTTTCACTTGGATCCTGGAGGGTTTCGGTTAAATTCCACTGCGCTGTTTGGCTCCCGAAACCCAACAGTGGTATTAGAGCTACTGGTGAAACCCTAAATTGGGATTGATGTTGAATCGCATGATGTTATGTGTTCGGTTGCTTTTGGCCATGATTAATTAGATTGATTCATGATGCATGAAACCGGAACTCATAATGAACATATGAATATATGAAGAAATGACACAATTGGTTAAAGATTAACCCATTGATTTGCCCTATAGGTTGGTTTTTTTTTTTCTCGGTTTTTAATTGGTGTTGTGCCCAAAAGCCAATCATGAGATGATTGTATTTTTGCACATTGAGTCATGATATTTTATTAAGGCATTAATCCAAGCAATTATGTTTGTTGTTTTGTTTCTGCGTAACTTAACAAACATAATTGTAACCCTAGAATAATGATATTCTTAAACGTCCCTGGTCTAGTATTATTGTGGAGCGGGTTGCAATAATACATAACGACTAGCATATGTGGAGACTAATATGAGATATGTAGTCTACATATGGGTACAAGTTGGAGAACTTGTGTACTGGACCGACCCACCATGAGAACACTACATGGATCGTTATATGAGTGTCATAAGTGATTCTCATAGTGATCATGGTATATGTAGTCCTTCGACCTAAGATCATCAAGGTTCCCTACATGTGAGTCACATACTTTGATACTTTCCTTTGTTGCTCGTAACTGAGTGAACTTGAAGGAGGTCATTGGGTATGTCACATATCATGCGGAGGGATTTGTATGATCAAGATGGGATTTGTCCCTCCTATGTAACGGGAGTGATATCTTCGGGCCCCTTGATAGAGTGAGACTTAGAAAATGCATGGCCATGCTCGGATGAGTTGATATACGATATCAATGTCATCAGTTTAAGTTGGTCTACTCGGTAATCAAGAAACCAAAGATTGGGCTATACGAGAGTGACACATTCCATGTCTCGTGCTTAGTCTTGATATCTTGGACAAAGGGACAATGGCATATATCGGTGATGATCATAAAGGTTTAGTCGAATCACCGACAATCTTGTCACTTGGGTAGCAATGATGTGTTGCTAGACACCGCTCATTGCTTATGATCATAAATGTGATTTATGATCATTGCCAACGTGGTAAGAGCCTATTGGGTCGCACACATAGAGCTATTTGGATCATTAGAGTGCATGGGCTAATTATTTGGGTTATGGTTTCACTTTAATTTTGTATTAATAATGGGCCAAAGAGTTGAGCCATTATTAAGCCCGAAATTAAATCCTAATTGGATTAGGGCTTTGAAACCCATTAGGCCTGGAAGTTGAGTCTCACTATAAATACAACTTTTAAGTGAGAAATTCGCAGGTCTCCTTGCCCTAGCCTCCCAAAAAGGACAGCCACACTCTTCTCTTGCAATTCCTTGGAGGACGCAAGCTAGCACTGCGAGCGCAAGAGAAACGCATCTGTCGGGACGTGGTGGAAGCGTGGTGATCCCGAGAGGCTCGTGTGGATACCATAGAGAGCCTTGAACACGTCAACTGTTCAGGTTTTGTGATTCAACTCTACAGTTGAGTGAGAGATCTCAACCGAAAATTAGGTATGAAAATTTTTCGAACACCCGGTTTACCCCGTTTCTTGGACTGTTTGGATCCCGAAACCCCAGTGGTATCAGAGCTACTGGTGAAACCCTAAATCGGGATTGAGTGTTGAATCGCATGATGTTATGTGTTCGGTTGCTTTTCGGCCATGATTAATTAGATTGATTCATGATGCATGAAACATAATGAACATATGAGATATATGAAGAAACGACACTAATTGGTTAATGAGATTAACCCGAAATTGAATGGTATGAGATACCTATATGGATTAGGATTCTTGCAATAGTTGCAAAAAGCTTACCTATGGATTGCAATTAGATTGACTCATGATGCATGAAACCGGAACTTGTAATGAACATATGACATATATAAAGAAACAAAAAAAAAACCCTAGCTTGGTTTAGATTCGGCCTGTTCGGGCGTCGAAAGTAAGGTATTTTTTGTGGCTCGAATGGAGGAGTCTCGGGTGCCTACTTGCTCGAAATAGAAGATTTCAGGCTAAGCATTTGTAAGAAAATTTTTTGCGCTAGCGGGCGCTGCCCCCCACAACCCCCGCAAAGGTGGCTCCCCTTGACCCCGTCCGCTAATTGGTCAGCGGAACCACCGCCCACTGACCGGCTAGCGGGACCACCGTATGCGAAGCTGCCGTAAATAAAAACTGGTTAATCAACGCACGAAAATTGGCATGCATCTTTGTTGAATGAGATTTGACATGATATGCTGATTGGTGTTTGAAGCATGGTGCATGGTTATAGCCCTTGATTGGTTGTACTTGTAAATACGGCCTGCGAGTCGTGCCTTTTCTTATCACTCTCATTGTACATTCTCTTCTCACCTTACTCCCCTCGAATGTAACTCGAGGTTTCTATTATTGATGTAATGGTGCATTATGGGATCATCCAAGGTTGGTATGTCTAAGGATCATCCAAGGTGGTATGTCCAAGGAGGTGACAACAAAAGGGCAACCAAGAAAGGAAGAGAAGGAGCTTGTGAAGACTCTTTTCTTTTCTTAGGCTTTTATGATATTCTCATTGGCTTGAGAATATCGCATAGTTTGGGCTATAACCATGTCACGTTTACTTTCTTGTAACGCATGAGATGCATGTTTTATATTTGTATGTGATGCATGTATAAGACAACCGGAGATAACAAATTGGTGAGATCAAACGGAAAAAAAATCCCTCAAACAAATATTAAGTCATTAAATGTGATGCCTTCCAAATGTTGGCACTCGTCAAGACTTTGATCAACATTAGGTGGGTTTGCCAAAGCAAAGCACCTATGTTCATCTTGGTAAGGCGCGATGGGATAATAGTGATATCCAAATTGCTAACTTTGGGTCCGACTTAACTAAGTCATCCTAATAGGATTAGGGACTTAGAGGCATAGAGTTGGGCTTAAGCTCATGAGATGAGCTTGGACAAGTGTTGTTCACCCAACTATCCAAGAGTTGCATAAGATGCAATTGGCAAGGAGTTGCCTACCTAAATAGCTGTAACTTGAGAAGAAAAGCCAAAGCTGACTCAGGTTGTGGTCAAATATGGATCTTGGCCCACTAGAATACCTTAGCGCCGAGGTGTTCCGAAATAATATCGAGGGTTATTATTTTGAGGAAAATAGTGGGAGTATCGTTTAATAAAAGTCCTTATTAAATGAATTAAAATACATGACTCTTACACTGCATATTTACTGTTGTAGATAACCATGGCACAAAACACATCGACACTTTCGTTGCGATCGATCCTTGAGAAGGAAAAACTGAATGGGACCAACTTTCTCAAATGGTACCGAAACTTGAGGATAGTCCTCAAACAAGAGAGAAAGGCTTATGTCCTAGAGCAGCCCATTCCGAATGAGCCTGCTGCCACTGCTCCAAGAGCTGAAAGGGATGCTCACAAGAGGCATTCTGATGATGCTTTGGATGTTGCATGCCTCATGCTTATTACCATGGAATCTGAGCTTCAGAAGCAACATGAGAACATGGGGGCGTTCGATATGATCGAACATCTCAAAATGCTTTTCCAAGAGCAAGCTAGGCATGAGAGGTTTGAGACCTCTAAGGCATTGTTTCAGTGCAAGATGTCTGAGGGAAGTCCCGTGGGTCCTCATGTGCTCAAGATGATTGGGTACATTGAGAATCTTGAGAATTTGGGATTTGCTCTTCAGAAAGAGTTGGCTATTCGATGTAGTCTTGCAATCGTTGCCTGAAAGCTACAGTCAGTTCATCATGAACTATAACATGAACGACCTTGACAAGTCCCTCCCTGAATTGCTCAACATGTTGAGAACTGCTGAGCAAAACCTTAAGAAGGCTAAGCCCATTTTGATGGTTCAAAAGGGCAAGGGAAAGGGAAAAGCCAACAAGAAGAAGGATAAAGCTAATGGAAAGTCCAATGCTAGTTCTTCTTCAGCTGCACTGAAACCAAAGGGTGGTGTGGCAAAGGAAGGGGAGTGCTTCCATTGTAAGCAACCTGGACACTGGAAGCGCAATTGCAAGCTCTATCTTGAAGAACTTGCTAAGGAAAAGGGAAGTAAGACTTCCACTTCAGGTATTTTTGTTATAGAGGCTAACTTTTCTACTTCCTCATCTTGGGTATTGGATACTGGATGTGGATCTCACATTTGTGCAAATGTGCAGGATCTAAGTAGAAGTAGAAGATTGGCCCGAGGTGAAGTGGACCTACGTGTTGGAAATGGAGCAAGGGTTGCTGCCTTAGCCGTAGGGACTTATGTTCTCACTTTACCTAGTGGATTAGTTTTAGAATTAGACAACTGCTACTTTGTGCCTACTATTAGTAGAAATTTGATTTCTGTTTCTTGTTTGGACAAGAAAGGTTTTTCATTTATAATAAAGGACAAATGTTGTTCTATTTATTTGAATGAAATCTTTTATGGTAGTGCTCAACTTAGCAATGGGTTGTATGTTCTAGACCTCGAAGATCCAATCTATAATGTGAATACCAAGAAGGTCAGATTAAATGATTCAAACCCGACCTATCTCTGGCACTGTCGCTTGGGCCATATAAATGAGACCCGCATATCCAAGCTCCATAAGGATGGACTCTTGGACTCATTTGATTTTGAATCATATGAGACATGTGAGTCATGTTTGTTGGGCAAGATGACCAAAGCCCCATTCACAGGGCAAAGTGAAAGGGCTAATGACTTACTAGGACTCATACATAGTGATGTATGTGGCCCTATGTCTACACAAGCTAGAGGAGGTTTCCAATACTTCATTACTTTCACTGATGACTTCAGCAGATATGGCTATGTGTATCTTATGAGACACAAGTCAGAATCCTTTGAAAAGTTCAAAGAATTCAAGAATGAAGTAGAGAATCAACTCGGGAAGAGTATCAAAGTGCTTCGATCAGATCGAGGTGGAGAGTACTTGGATCGAGAATTCCTTGACTATCTGAAGGAGTGTGGTATAGTATCACAACTCACTCCACCAGGTACACCTCAATGGAATGGTGTATCTGAAAGGAGAAATCGAACTCTGTTAGACATGGTTCGCTCTATGATGAGTCAAGCTGACCTTCCAAACTCCTTTTGGGGACATGCTCTAGAGACAGCCGCTTTTACACTAAACCGAGTTCCATCTAAATCGGTTCAAAAGACACCATATGAGATATGGAGTGGGAGGCGTCCCAATTTGTCTTTTATGAAGATTTGGGGCTGTGACGCTTATGTGAAACGTCAATCCTCTGACAAACTAGGGCCCAAATCTCAAAAATGCCTTTTTGTTGGGTATCCCAAAGAAACAAAGGGTTACTATTTCTACAATCCTTCTGAGCAAAAAGTGTTTGTTGCTCGAACTGGTGTCTTTTTAGAGAAAGAGTTTATCTCTAAAGGAAACTAGTGGGAGGAAAGTAGAACTTGAAGAAATTCAAGAACAACAAGGAGACATCGAACCTGAAATGGAACCTGAACAGACACCACAAGATGTTGTGGTTCAAGAGTCTGTTCCTGTAGCACAGAGCCCACGTAGGTCTGGTAGGATTCGGCGTGAGCCCTGAGAGATATGGATTTCTCATGACTCACACTGGTGATGTGATGCTCATGGATCAGGATGAGCCCACAACCTACCAACAAGCTATGTCGGGGCCTGACTCTGAGAAGTGGCTAGTGGCCATGAAATCCGAGATGGAATCCATGTATGAAAACCAAGTATGGACTTTGGTTGACCCACCTGAAGGGGTAAAACCCATAGGGTGCAAATGGGTTTTCAAGAAGAAAACTGACATGGATGGTAATGTGATTACCTTTAAGGGACGATTGGTTGCAAAAGGTTTCAAGCAAATTCATGGTATTGACTATGATGAAACTTTTTCACCAGTTGCTATGCTTAAATCCATCCGAATTTTGTTTGCTATTGCTGCACACTATGATTATGAGATATGGCAAATGGATGTCAAAACTGCATTCCTAAATGGAAAGCTACTTGAGGATGTGTACATGACACAACCTGAGGGTTTTGTCACTCCTGAGAATGCCAATAAAGTGTGCAAGTTGCAAAGGTCCATTTATGGACTGAAGCAAGCTTCTCGAAGTTGGAATCTTCATTTTGATGATGCAATCAAAGAGTTTGGTTTTATCAAAAATGAAGATGAACCTTGTGTCTACAAGAAGGTTAGTGGGAGCGCTATTGTCTTCTTGGTGTTGTATGTAGATGACATACTACTCATCGGGAATGACATTCCTGAGCTACAGTCTGTGAAGACTTGGCTGGGGAAATGTTTCTCTATGAAGGACTTGGGTGAAGCAGCCTATGTGTTAGGCATCAGGATCTATAGAGATAGATCTAGAAAGCTTCTTGGCCTAAGTCAAAGTACATATATTGACAAGGTGCTAAAGAGGTTTAGCATGCAAGATTCCAAGAAAGGATTCTTGCCCATGTCACATGGTATCACTCTTTCTAGATCTCAGTGTCCGAGTACACCCGAGGAGAGAGAGCGCATGAGTAAGATTCCATATGCCTCAGCAATTGGATCTATCATGTATGCCATGATATGTACTCGTCCCGATGTCTCATATGCTTTGAGCATGACGAGTAGGTACCAATCGAACCCCTGGTGAGAGTCACTGGACAGCTGTTAAGAACATCCTTAAGTACTTACGAAGGACTAAGGATGCATTCTTGGTCTTTGGAGGTGAAGATGAGCTCGTTGTAAGGGGTTACACCGATGCAAGCTTCCAATCCGATAAGGATGATTTTAGATCGCAATCTGGTTATGTGTTTTGTATTGGTGGTGGTGCTGTGAGCTGGAAGAGTTCAAAGCAAGAGACAGTAGCTGACTCTACAACAGAATCTGAGTACATTGCCGCCTCTGATGCTTGCGAAGGAGGCAGTTTGGATCAAGAAGTTCATCACTGAACTTGGAGTGGTTCCAAGCATTACCGACCCGATAGAGCTCTATTGTGACAACAATGGAGCAATCGCACAGGCTAAGGAACCTCGATCTCACCAGCGATCCAAACACATACTTCCGACGCTATCATCTCATCAGGGAGATCATCGAGAGGGGTGATGTAAGGATATGCAGGACTTCGACAGATAGCAACATTGCTGATCCACTGACAAAGCCCCTTACGCAGCAAAAGCATGATAGCCATTCTAGGTCCATCGGTATTAGATACATGGATGATTGGCTTTTAGTGCAAGTGGGAGATTGTTAGTGTTGTGCCCAAAAGCCAATCATGAGATGATTGTATTTTTTGCACATTGAGTCATGATATTTTATTAAGGCATTAATCCAGCAATTATGTTTGTTGTTTTGTTTCTGCGTAACTTAACAAACATAATTGTAACCCTAGAATAATGATATTCTTAAACGTCCCTAGTCTAGTATTATTGTGGAGCGGGTTGCAATAATACATAACGACTAGCATATGTGGAGACTAATATGAGATATGTAGTCTACATATGGGTACAAGTTGGAGAACTTGTGTACTGGACCGACCCACCATGAGAACACTACATGGATCGTTATATGAGTGTCATAAGTGATTCTCATAGTGATCATGGTATATGTAGTCCTTCGACCTAAGATCATCAAGGTTCCCTACATGTGAGTCACATACTTTGATACTTTCCTTTGTTGCTCGTAACTGAGTGAACTTGAAGGAGGTCATTGGGTATGTCACATATCATGCGGAGGGATTTGTATGATCAAGATGGGATTTGTCCCTCCTATGTAACGGGAGTGATATCTTCGGGCCCCTTGATAGAGTGAGACTTAGAAAATGCATGGCCATGCTCGGATGAGTTGATATACGATATCAATGTCATCAGTTTAAGTTGGTCTACTCGGTAATCAAGAAACCAAAGATTGGGCTATACGAGAGTGACACATTCCATGTCTCGTGCTTAGTCTTGATATCTTGGACAAAGGGACAATGGCATATATCGGTGATGATCATAAAGGTTTAGTCGAATCATCGACAATCTTGTCACTTGGGTAGCAATGATGTGTTGCTAGACACCGCTCATTGCTTATGATCATAAATGTGATTTATGATCATTGCCAACGTGGCAAGAGCCTATTGGGTCGCACACATAGAGCTATTTGGATCATTAGAGTGCATGGGCTAATTATTTGGGTTATGGTTTCACTTTAATTTCATATTAATAATGGGCCAAAGAGTTGAGCCATTATTAAGCCCGAAATTAAATCCTAATTGGATTAGGGCTTTGAAACCCATTAGGCCTGGAAGTTGAGTCTCACTATAAATACAACTTCTAGTGAGAAATTCGCAGGTCTCCTTGCCCTAGCCTCCCAAAAGGACAGCCGCACTCTTCTCTTGCAATTCCTTGGAGGACGCAAGCTAGCACTGCGAGCGCAAGAGAAACGCATCTGCCGGGACGTGGTGGAAGCGTGGTGATCCCGAGAGGCTCGTGTGGATACTATAGAGAGCCTGAACACGTCAACTGTTTAGGTTTTGTGATTCGACTCTACAGTTGAGTGAGAGATCTCAACCGAAAATTAGGTATGAAAATTTTCGAACACCCGGTTTACCCCGTTTCAGTTGAGTGAGAGATCCTAGAGGGTTTTGGTTAAATTCCGCTACACTGTTTGGCTCCCGAAACCCATCAAAGGTTGATGGAGACAGACGTAATAAGGGAAGTCAAATATCCCGAATGGCTTAGTAATGCGGTTATCGCCATGAAAGAAGGGAGTGAGAAACTCCAAATGTGCAGCGACTTCTGAAATGTGAACGATGCTTGTCCTAAGGATTCGTATCCTCTGCCCCCTAATAGACCAGTTGGTGGACTTAACATTAATCGAATTTTTTAGGAAATTGAACTAGTGAAACGGGGTAAACCGGGTGTTCAAAAATTTTCATACCTAATTTTCGGTTGAGATCTCTCACTCAACTGTAGAGTCGAATCACAAAACCTGAACAGTTGACGTGTTCAAGCTCTCTATGGTATCCACACGAGCCTCTCGGGATCACCACGCTTCCACCACGTCCCGGCAGATGCGTTTCTCTTGCGCTCGCAGTGCTAGCTTGCGTCCTCCAAGGAATTGCAAGAGAAGAGTGCGGCTGTCCTTTTGGGAGGCTAGGGCAAGGAGACCTGCGAATTTCTCACTAAAAGTTGTATTTATAGTGAGACTCAACTTCCAGGCCTAATGGGTTTCAAAGCCCTAATCCAATTAGGCTTTAATTTCGGGCTTAATAATGGCTCAACTATTGGGCCCATTATTAATATGAAATTAATTGTGAAACCAATAACCCAAATAATTAGCCCATGCACTCTAATGATCCAAATAGCTCTATGTGTGCGACCCAATAGGCTCTTACCACGTTGGCAATGATCATAAATCACATTTATGATCATAAGCAATGAGCGGTGTCTAGCAACACATCATTGCTACCCAAGTGACAAGATTGTCGATGATTCGACTAAACCTTTATGATCATCACCGATATATGCCATTGTCCCTTTGTCCAAGATATCAAGACTAAGCACGAGACATGGAATGTGTCACTCTCGTATAGCCCAATCTTTGGTTTCTTGATTACCGAGTAGACCAACTTAAACTGATGACATTGATATCGTATATCAACTCATCCGAGCATGGCCATGCATTTTCTAAGTCTCACTCTATCAAGGGGCCCGAAGATATCACTCCCGTTACATAGGAGGGACAAATCCCATCTTGATCATACAAATCCCTCCGCATGATATGTGACATACCCAATGACCTCCTTCAAGTTCACTCAGTTACGAGCAACAAAGGAAAGTATCAAAGTATGTGACTCACATGTAGGGAACCTTGATGATCTTAGGTCGAAGGACTACATATACCATGATCACTATGAGAATCACTTATGACACTCATATAACGATCCATGTAGTGTTCTCATGGTGGGTCGGTCCAGTACACAAGTTCTCCAACTTGTACCCATATGTAGACTACATATCTCATATTAGTCTCCACATATGCTAGTCGTTATGTATTATTGCAACCCGCTCCACAATAATACTAGACCAGGGACGTTTAAGAATATCATTATTCTAGGGTTACAATTATGTTTGTTAAGTTACGCAGAAACAAAACAACAAACATAATTGCTGGATTAATGCCTTAATAAAATATCATGACTCAATGTGCAAAAAATACAATCATCTCATGATTGGCTTTTTGGGCACAACACTAACAATCTCCCACTTGCACTAAAAGCCAATCATCCATGTATCTAATACCGATGGACCTAGAATGGCTATCATGCTTTCTGCTGCGTAAGGGGCTTTGTCAGTGGATCAGCAATGTTGCTATCTGTCGAAGTCCTGCATATCCTTACATCACCCCTCTCGATGATCTCCCTGATGAGATGATAGCGTCGGAGTATGTGTTTGGATCGCTGGTGAGATCGAGGTTCCTTAGCCTGTGCGATTGCTCCATTGTTGTCACAATAGAGCTCTATCGGGTCGGCAATGCTTGGAACCACTCCAAGTTCAGTGATGAACTTCTTGATCCAAACTGCCTCCTTCGCAGCATCAGAGGCGGCAATGTACTCAGATTCTGTTGTAGAGTCAGCTACTGTCTCTTGCTTTGAACTCTTCCAGCTCACAGCACCACCACCAATACAAAACACATAACCAGATTGCGATCTAAAATCATCCTTATCGGATTGGAAGCTTGCATCGGTGTAACCCCTTACAACGAGCTCATCTTCACCTCCAAAGACCAAGAATGCATCCTTAGTCCTTCGTAAGTACTTAAGGATGTTCTTAACAGCTGTCCAGTGACTCTCACCGGGGTTCGATTGGTACCTACTCGTCATGCTCAAAGCATATGAGACATCGGGACGAGTACATATCATGGCATACATGATAGATCCAATTGCTGAGGCATATGGAATCTTACTCATGCGCTCTCTCTCCTCAGGTGTACTCGGACACTGAGATCTAGAAAGAGTGATACCATGTGACATGGGCAAGAATCCTTTCTTGGAATCTTGCATGCTAAACCTCTTTAGCACCTTGTCAATATATGTACTTTGACTTAGGCCAAGAAGCTTTCTAGATCTATCTCTATAGATCCTGATGCCTAACACATAGGCTGCTTCACCCAAGTCCTTCATAGAGAAACATTTCCCCTAGCCAAGTCTTCACAGACTGTAGCTCAGGAATGTCATTCCCGATGAGTAGTATGTCATCTACATACAACACCAAGAAGACAATAGCGCTCCCACTAACCTTCTTGTAGACACAAGGTTCATCTTCATTTTTGATAAAACCAAACTCTTTGATTGCATCATCAAAATGAAGATTCCAACTTCGAGAAGCTTGCTTCAGTCCATAAATGGACCTTTGCAACTTGCACACTTTATTGGCATTCTCAGGAGTGACAAAACCCTCAGGTTGTGTCATGTACACATCCTCAAGTAGCTTTCCATTTAGGAATGCAGTTTTGACATCCATTTGCCATATCTCATAATCATAGTGTGCAGCAATAGCAAACAAAATTTCGGATGGATTTAAGCATAGCAACTGGTGAAAAAGTTTCATCATAGTCAATACCATGAATTTGCTTGAAACCTTTTGCAACCAATCGTCCCTTAAAGGTAATCACATTACCATCCATGTCAGTTTTCTTCTTGAAAACCCATTTGCACCCTATGGGTTTTACCCCTTCAGGTGGGTCAACCAAAGTCCATACTTGGTTTTCATACATGGATTCCATCTCGGATTTCATGGCCACTAGCCACTTCTCAGAGTCAGGCCCCGACATAGCTTGTTGGTAGGTTGTGGGCTCATCCTGATCCATGAGCATCACATCACCAGTGTGAGTCATGAGAAATCCATATCTCTCAGGCTCACGCCGAATCCTACCAGACCTACGTGGGCTCTGTGCTACAGGAACAGACTCTTGAACCACAACATCTTGTGGTGTCTGTTCAGGTTCCATTTCAGGTTCGATGTCTCCTTGTTGTTCTTGAATTTCTTCAAGTTCTACTTTCCTCCCACTAGTTTCCTTTAGAGATAAACTCTTTCTCTAAAAAGACACCAGTTCGAGCAACAAACACTTTTTGCTCAGAAGGATTGTAGAAATAGTAACCCTTTGTTTCTTTGGGATACCCAACAAAAAGGCATTTTTGAGATTTGGGCCCTAGTTTGTCAGAGGATTGACGTTTCACATAAGCGTCACAGCCCCAAATCTTCATAAAAGACAAATTGGGACGCCTCCCACTCCATATCTCATATGGTGTCTTTTGAACCGATTTAGATGGAACTCGGTTTAGTGTAAAAGCGGCTGTCTCTAGAGCATGTCCCCAAAAGGAGTTTGGAAGGTCAGCTTGACTCATCATAGAGCGAACCATGTCTAACAGAGTTCGATTTCTCCTTTCAGATACACCATTCCATTGAGGTGTACCTGGTGGAGTGAGTTGTGATACTATACCACACTCCTTCAGATAGTCAAGGAATTCTCGATCCAAGTACTCTCCACCTCGATCTGATCGAAGCACTTTGATACTCTTCCCGAGTTGATTCTCTACTTCATTCTTGAATTCTTTGAACTTTTCAAAGGATTCTGACTTGTGTCTCATAAGATACACATAGCCATATCTGCTGAAGTCATCAGTGAAAGTAATGAAGTATTGGAAACCTCCTCTAGCTTGTGTAGACATAGGGCCACATACATCACTATGTATGAGTCCTAGTAAGTCATTAGCCCTTTCACTTTGCCCTGTGAATGGGGCTTTGGTCATCTTGCCCAACAAACATGACTCACATGTCTCATATGATTCAAAATCAAATGAGTCCAAGAGTCCATCCTTATGGAGCTTGGATATGCGGGTCTCATTTATATGGCCCAAGCGACAGTGCCAGAGATAGGTCGGGTTTCGAATCATTTAATCTGACCTTCTTGGTATTCACATTATAGATTGGATCTTCGAGGTCTAGAACATACAACCCATTGCTAAGTTGAGCACTACCATAAAAGATTTCATTCAAATAAATAGAACAACATTTGTCCTTTATTATAAATGAAAAACCTTTCTTGTCCAAACAAGAAACAGAAATCAAATTTCTACTAATAGTAGGCACAAAGTAGCAGTTGTCTAATTCTAAAACTAATCCACTAGGTAAAGTGAGAACATAAGTCCCTACGGCTAAGGCAGCAACCCTTGCTCCATTTCCAACACGTAGGTCCACTTCACCTCGGGCCAATCTTCTACTTCTACTTAGATCCTGCACATTTGCACAAATGTGAGATCCACATCCAGTATCCAATACCCAAGATGAGGAAGTAGAAAAGTTAGCCTCTATAACAAAAATACCTGAAGTGGAAGTCTTACTTCCCTTTTCCTTAGCAAGTTCTTCAAGATAGAGCTTGCAAGTTGCGCTTCCAGTGTCCAGGTTGCTTACAATGGAAGCACTCCCCTTCCTTTGCCACACCACCCTTTGGTTTCAGTGCAGCTGAAGAAGAACTAGCATTGGACTTTCCATTAGCTTTATCCTTCTTCTTGTTGGCTTTTCCCTTTCCCTTGCCCTTTTGAACCATCAAAATGGGCTTAGCCTTCTTAAGGTTTTGCTCAGCAGTTCTCAACATGTTGAGCAATTCAGGGAGGGACTTGTCAAGGTCGTTCATGTTATAGTTCATGACGAACTGACTGTAGCTTTCAGGCAACGATTGCAAGACTACATCAATAGCCAACTCTTTCTGAAGAGCAAATCCCAAATTCTCAAGATTCTCAATGTACCCAATCATCTTGAGCACATGAGGACCCACGGGACTTCCCTCAGACATCTTGCACTGAAACAATGCCTTAGAGGTCTCAAACCTCTCATGCCTAGCTTGCTCTTGGAAAAGCATTTTGAGATGTTCGATCATATCGAACGCCCCCATGTTCTCATGTTGCTTCTGAAGCTCAGATTCCATGGTAATAAGCATGAGGCATGCAACATCCAAAGCATCATCAGAATGCCTCTTGTGAGCATCCCTTTCAGCTCTTGGAGCAGTGGCAGCAGGCTCATTCGGAATGGGCTGCTCTAGGACATAAGCCTTTCTCTCTTGTTTGAGGACTATCCTCAAGTTTCGGTACCATTTGAGAAAGTTGGTCCCATTCAGTTTTTCCTTCTCAAGGATCGATCGCAACGAAAGTGTCGATGTGTTTTGTGCCATGGTTATCTACAACAGTAAATATGCAGTGTAAGAGTCATGTATTTTAATTCATTTAATAAGGACTTTTATTAAACGATACTCCCACTATTTTTCCTCAAAATAATAACCCTCGATATTATTTCGGAACACCTCGGCGCTAAGGTATTCTAGTGGGCCAAGATCCATATTTGACCACAACCTGAGTCAGCTTTGGCTTTTTCTCTCAAGTTACAGCTATTTAGGTAGGCAACTCCTTGCCAATTGCATCTTATGCAACTCTTGGATAGTTGGGTGAACAACACTTGTCCAAGCTCATCTCATGAGCTTAAGCCCAACTCTATGCCTCTAAGTCCCTAATCCTATTAGGATGACTTAGTTAAGTCGGACCCAAAGTTAGCAATTTGGATATCACTATTATCCCATCGCGCCTTACCAAGATGAACATAGGTGCTTTGCTTTGGCAAACCCACCTAATGTTGATCAAAGTCTTGACGAGTGCCAACATTTGGAAGGCATCACATTTAATGACTTAATATTTGTTTGAGGGATTTTTTTTCTTTTGATCTCACCAATTTGTTATCTCCGGTTGTTTTATACATGCATCACATACAAATATAAAACATGCATCTCATGCTTACAAGAAATAAACGTGACATGGTTATAGCCCAAACTATGCGATATTCTCAAGCCAATGAGAATATCATAAAAGCCTAAGAAAAGAAAAGAGTCTTCACAAGCTCCTTCTCTTCCTTTCTTGGTTGCCCTTTTGTTGTCACCTCCTTGGACATACCACCTTGGATCCTTGATCCTTGATCCCATAATGCACCATTACATCAATAATAGAAACCTCGAGTTACATTCGAGGGGAGTAAGGTGAGAAGAGAATGTACAATGAGAGTGATAAGAAAAGGCACGACTCGCAGGCCGTATTTACAAGTACAACCAATCAAGGGCTATAACCATGCACCATGCTTCAAACACCAATCAGCATATCATGTCAAATCTCATTCAACAAAGATGCATGCCAATTTTCGTGCGTTGATTAACCAGTTTTTATTTATGTGGCGCTTTCGCATACGGCGGTCCCGCTGGCCGGTCAGTGGGCGGTGGTTCCGGACCAATTGACCAATTAGCGGACGGGGTCAAGGGGAGCCACCTTTGCGGGGGTTGTGGGGGGCAGCGCCCGCTAGCGCAAAAAATTTTCTTACAAATTGCTTAGCCCTGAAATCTTCTATTTCGAGCAAGTAGGCACCCGAGACTCCTCCATTCGAGCCACCAAAAATACCTTACTTTCGGTGCCCGAACAGGCCGAATCCGAACCAAAGCTAGGGTTTTTGCAACTATTGCAAGAATCCTAATCCATATAGGTATCTCATACCTATCAATTTCGGGTTAATCTCATTAACCAATTTAGTGTCGTTTCTTCATATATGTCATATGTTCATTACGAAGTTCCGGTTTCATGCATCATGAATCAATCTAATTAATCATGGCCGAAAAGCAACCGAACACATAAGCATCATGCGATTCAACACTCAATCCCGATTTAGGGTTTCACCAGTAGCTCTGATACCACTGTTGGGTTTCGGGAGCCAAACAGCGCAGTGGAATTTAACCGAAACCCTCCTAGGATCCAAGTGAAACGGGGTAAACCGGGTGTTCGAAAATTTTCATACCTAATTTTCGGTTGAGATCTCTCACTCAACTGTAGAGTTGAATCACAAAACCTGAACAGTTGACGTGTTCAAGGCTCTCTATGGTATCCACACGAGCCTCTCGGGATCACCACGCTTCCACCACGTCCCGGACAGATGCGTTTCTCTTGCGCTCGCAGTGCTAGCTTGCGTCCTCCAAGGAATTGCAAGAGAAGAGTGTGGCTGTCCTTTTTGGGAGGCTAGGGCAAGGAGACCTGCGAATTTCTCACTTAAAAGTTGTATTTATAGTGAAGACTCAACTTCCAGGCCTAATGGGTTTCAAAGCCCTAATCCAATTAGGATTTAATTTCGGGCTTAATAATGGCTCAACTCTTTGGGCCCATTATTAATACGAAATTATTAAGTGAAACCATAACCCAAATAATTAGCCCATGCACTCTAATGATCCAAATAGCTCTATGTGTGCGACCCAATAGGCTCTTGCCATGTTGGCAATGATCATAAATCACATTTATGATCATAAGCAATGAGCGGTGTCTAGCAACACATCATTGCTACCCAAGTGACAAGATTGTCGGATGATTCGACTAAACCTTTATGATCATCACCGATATATGCCATTGTCCCTTTGTCCAAGATATCAAGACTAAGCACGAGACATGGAATGTGTCACTCTCGTATAGCCCAATCTTTGGTTTCTTGATTACCGAGTAGACCAACTTAAACTGATGACATTGATATCGTATATCAACTCATCCGAGCATGGCCATGCATTTTCTAAGTCTCACTCTATCAAGGGGCCCGAAGATATCACTCCCGTTACATAGGAGGGACAAACGGTAAGTTCGGTCCCTATAAAAGAGGAGGGGGCAAAGCAATGGCCAGTATATTATGTGAGCAAGTCTCTACATTGTGCCAAAGTCAGGTACCCCTTGCTACAAAAGGCTGTTTATGCCCAGGTGCTTGCAAGTAGAAGGTTGTGACCTTATTTCCAAGGGCACCTTGTTATCGTCCGAAGTAACTTGCCTCTTCAGGATATTATGTAGAAGGTAGACCACTCGGGAAGGTTTTCGAAGTGGTGCATCGAGCTCAATGAGTATGATATCACCTACGAGCCAAGGAAGGCAATAAAAGCATAGGCATTGGCAAATTTCATTACCGAGGTACCCATTGCTGAAGATAGTCCACCCAACCTCGAAAAGGATGAACCTGAGTGGACTTTGTTTGTTGATGGGGCCTCCGGCGTCAAACATCAAGGAGCTTGAGTAATTCTTCATGGTCCTGAAGCTATGGAAGCCATGAAGGCCATCAAATTTGGGTTTAATGTCACGAACAAGGTGGCAGAATATGAAGCCCTCATAGCAGGTTTGCGCCTAGCCAAAAGAGTTAGTGTGAGAAACCTAAAGGCCCACAGTGTTTCTCAGCTCGTGGTCCGACAGATGGCAGGGGACTCGGCGCGAAGGACTCAACCTTGGCAAAGTATCACAACCTCATATCAAAGCTCATCCAAGAGCTCAATGTGGTACACATCGAGAATGTGCCTCGTCCGGACAATACTAAAGCAGATACTTTAGCCAAGTCAAAGAAGTCCACCGAAGTGCTGAGTCACCCGAGCATAGAGATCATGAGCATAGCTACCTCAAGAAATGGATGGAAAAATCCAATAAAAAAGTATCTTACAACTTCAAAGCTTCCCAAAGACCCTCTTGAGGCAACAAAAGTGTGAAGACGTTCTGGACGATATTTCCTAATCGGGGAAGAGTTATACCAACAAGGGTATGCGAGCCCACTGCAAAGGTGTATCAGCGAAGAAGACATAGAGACAGTCCTCAAAGATGTCCATGAGGGAGCCTGTGGTTCCCACATAAGAACTGACGCCCTGGCAGGAGTACTACTCCACCAGGTATACGTCTGGCCTAGCTTAAGGAAGGACATGAAGTAGTTTGTCCAGAAATGTGACAATTGCCAAAAATACGCCAACATCCAGAGGCTACCCTCGGAAATGATAACTTCAGCTAACTACCCTTGCCCCTTCGCAATATGAGGTATTGACCTCATTGCGCCTCTCCCAACTGCACCCGGATGAGTGAAGTTCTACATGGTTGCAGTAGATTACTTCACTAAATGGATTGAGGCAGAGCCCTTGGCAACTATTTCGGTGAAGGACATATAGAAATTCATCTGGGAGAACATCGTATGCAGATTCGGCATACCGAGGGAGATTGTGGCCGACAATGGTTCCCAGTTTATTGACAAGGGATTCCAAGAATTCACTACCGACCTCGGGATAAAATTGCAGTTTACCCTGGTAGCTCATCCTTAAAGCAACGGATAGGTAGAGGTGTCTAACAGAACCATAAAGGATGGTTTGAAAAAGAGATTGAAAGAAGCAAAAGAGAAATGGCTAGGAGAACTTCCTAGTGTGCTATAGAGCTATCGGACAACCCACCGAAGGGCCACAGGTGAGACACCTTTCTCACTCGTATTCGGCACAAAGGCCATCATTCCTATTGAAGTAGTTCAGCCAGCAATAAGGGTACAAGTGTTTGACAAAGAGGGAACGACCTCGGGTTGAGAACCAAGCTGGACCTAATTGGCGAACACAAAGAAGTGGCTGAGCTTAAAAGAAAAGCTTTTCCGCAAAGGGTAGTTATAGCTGTGAACTTGCATGTCTGATGAAAAGGAATCAGGAAGGGGGACCTTGTCCTCCGAAAGGCTGAGTTTGAGCCCCAAAGACCATATCACGGAGTACTTCGGGCAAATTGGGAAAAGCCTTATTTGGTCCTTGATGAGGTTCGGCAAGGAGTTTATAAGCTCAGCAATATCAAAGGTGGAGAACTAAAAAATACATGGCATTTAGATGCTTTGAAGAAATTCTACACTTAGAAATTTTTCTAAGTATAGAAAAATTTTCAAGGGAAAATAGTCCCACCTGAGGAATCTAACCGAACAAGTTGTAAGTATCTACCTACGAAAGTGACACATTTTCTCTGAACGTGCGTCAAGTGAACATGGCTGATAAAAACAGGCAAAGCTTTCCCAAAAGATATTTGCCGAAACTGGTGTTATGCCGAAGATGGTTGATAATAAGCACAAAAAATATCTTCCCGAGGGTCCGAGAGCAAAAATGTTCAAACTAACCCTTGGAACTGAAGATGATTTAAGGAGAAACTTGTCCTCAGACATAGCCAAATTTTGGAGGAAAAAAGGAATTTTATTAAATCGAGCCTTAGTACAACAAGAAGGAGCTTACAAGAAGAAGGTTACAAAGAAAAAGAAAAAGTGAAGTCCTAGATGCCTAAGGGACCTCATCATCACGAGCTACTCCATCACCAACCTTCTTTGTCACAACCTTTGGCGCCGAAGGAGGAGCAAAAAGAAGGTTGAGATGGTCTATCTTTCACCAGGACCAGCGAAGCCCCTCGGTAATGTCCATGGCAGCAAGAAAAGAGAGGTCAAGGTCAGGGAACTTCGCCAAGACTTGGTGCTGAGCCAGGCAGAAGCCATCTTGAAATGCAACCTTGGTCATTTGATTGCCCTTGTCTTTCTCGATAGACAAGTCATCCACCTCATTCCTCAACTCAGCAACCTCCCTCTCCAGCTTCTTCATATTCTTCTTTTTCTTCACCTCCTTCTTCAACGCCTTGACCTCAGCGTGAAGTTCAGTGTTGCCTGCAAGGGCCTTCATCAGGAGAGTAGAGTCCTCCTCCTTCTCCTTCGGGTAGAACTCGTTTGACAAAGATAGCGCGATAACCTTCACGTTGAGGTCAAAAACCTTCTGGGAAAATTCTTGAGAGAGCTCTCCTAACTTTTCAAGAACTCATCCCAAACTTTGGCCACCTTTTCCTTGGCTATTTTGTTCAGCTTGGCGTACTTGATGACCGAGCTGACGCAAAATACCTTGGCTCTCTCCAAATGCCCTTTAGTCTGATATTGGATTGAAGACTGCTTTGCTGCCCAAGGTCTGAAGTATCCACTATACACTAAGAGCTGCAAAGAGAAGGACACTTGGTGAAGTGTTGCAAAGCAAAACAAACACGTAGAAAATTTTGGTAAAAGGACAAGGGTCTGAAGGATACCTGGGCAGTGTGTTTGCACATCCTCGTGGTGAAGACTTCCTTGTTTGGGCACTCCTCAATTAGAGACTTGAAGGTGGCGTTGGTGAGGATGCCCTTCGCCATTTGAGGAACCATTGTCTGGCTATCCTCGGAGAACAAGTTCATGTGCTCTGTGAAAGTACAGAAAGGCTCTTTCGGCACCTTGTCCTTCTGGATGTGGGAGTCCTGAAGGGCCTGCTTTCGGGCATGCTCTACCATCCACGCCATGGGCACCTGCTACTTTGAAAGATCATGCTGAAGTTCCATCAGTATATTATCCCTTAGCCATACGTCTATAAGATCTAAAATACCAAAAAATCCCAAATTGATAGGAAAATGGCTAAGGTACAAACCTAGAGGAACCTCGGCTACATCTTCCTCAGAGTCATCGACCTCCTGAACATCATTAGGGACCTTCTTGCCCTGCCCTTCGCTCTTCGGCGGGCCTCGAGCTATTCAACAGAAAAGCCTCCTGCCGAAGTACCCAAGACCTCCTTCACCGAAGTTAAGCTGGCAGCCGGCTGCGAGGGAGTGGCACGAACCATGGAGTGGTCCTGCACCTCCACAATGTCTTCGGGAAAGGGAAGAAGAATGTCTTCCTTGGCCTTCTTCCTTGCTGAAGATGGCCCCCCAACCGTCGTCTTCTTCCTCTTCGGGCCAATTTTCTTCCTTTGCTGCTCCCCCTTTTCAGCCTACCTGAGGAAGAGGGACTTGTACAAGGTAGCGGATTGGTCACCCATCTCTGAAAAAGGGAATACATCAGTGTAAGTCCAAAGGAGTATGTATAAAAAAATCTAGAAGATAACTTACTCTCCACAATGCCCTCGTATGTGAGCTTCCCCCGAAGGAGCATCACCAGCCATGACTTCTTCCCGTTAGTGGCAGGCTTCGGCGTGTTGAGGTCGGTTTTGTGCTCTTTGATTAGCCCCAGCTCCTGAAGGACCTCTTCAGTCATAAGATTCTACTTGACGGGAAAGTAGTACAAGGAGCTTGGAGGGACCACAGGGACCCAATTCGTCACAGCTCAGACACGGCTGTCAAATGCCTCAAACCTCGCCGCCAACTCTGGAGTTAGCAACGTCCTGGGGTCAATGACATCCTTCTCCAGTGTGCCTCAGGCCCACTTGGTCGGCAAATACGACCACACCTCATCCACCTTGGGGAAGAAGAATTTCTTTTGCCACCCATGCCATCTTTTTTTCTCCCAGATCCCCGCAGTAGCAAAAAATAGAAGCCACCCTTCGGGACCGGAAAGAGCTTATAGTACTGCATGAAGATGATGAAGTGAGGTTCTATCTTGAAAACCCCACACATGTAGTGGAAAGCGTTGAAGTAGGAGTAAGAATTGGGAGGAAGCTAATTCATGGCTATACCATGAAATTGGCAAAAGTTGCAAATCATCTTCGGCAGAGGAAACCGGAGTCCAACCTTCAGTTGGGTCTGAAAGATGGTAACATCATTTGACTTATTCATATAACTATACAGGCCAGGACTGGGTAGCCTAGTGACCGAGTAAGACAGAAGAAAAATTTTTGTTGTCCACTTCACTAACTTCTCTGAAGTGGTACAGCTCGGATGAGAATTGAAAGGAAGCCAGCTCTCGAGGATAGTCTGGAGAGACATGAGTGGAACGGGGGAAGACATTTGAAAAAGGGAAACCTAACTTCGGAAAGAAGCAGAAGGAAAGAGCGCTGAAGAATGACTTCAAAAGAAGTAGATGACTTTGGAAAAGCAGAAAAGGCTAGAAACACAGAAAATCGAAGGACTTCTGGTAGGAAAACCGACCAAAACTCTTGCAGAAGTCAGGATTTTTTAACGCTGTCGCTAAAACTCACAAAAAATTGCTCCGCCACTTACACTGCCGTAAAAAGTGAGAAAAGTTTTAAAGCAAACGAGAGCAAAAGCAGAAGCAAAAGAAAGCAAGTAGGAACTCTGAAGAAGATGAGGGTTTATATAGGCTGAAAGGGGTAGGCAAATCATTGCCATAGTTACCCTCGAAGGTGAATCATCGCCATAATTACCCATTGAAGGTGAATAGATGCGGTTGATGTAACCAATGCAACTATCCTCAATTACCGCGTGACACATGTCGCCTAGCACAGGAAATAAGGGCACGCCTCCTGACAGCACGAAGGCCTAGGTGAGCTTATCCGAAGTGATGTGTCTGTCTGATCAAAAGATGTAACGACTCACTAACAAATGACATAGGCCCAAAGAAAGGGGGATATCCACCTCGGGCTGAAGGAATAACTTCGGGAACGTAGGAAATTCAGCCAAAAACTTGTAAAGCTATTTGAGTACCAGAAGAGCCACCTCGATTAAAAAGAGGCATCTCATATTGTCAAAACTCCCTCCGAAAAAGATAACCTCTGCTAAAAGTTCAGTCATGACGACTGAGCTACCCACCACCTTTCACAAAGGCTCCCATAATTTGCTCAAATAACTGAAGCTATAACTTCAGCCTTTTGAGGCGGGCATGTGATAGCCAAAGGGCTATTGCCCTCCAAACTCTTAAGCTCTGACGAAGCACCACCCTAAAAAAAGATGAGCTTCACCCTCAGAGAATGCGAGCACCAACCTCAGGAAAAGAAGGTCCATAGTCCTTGATCCCCAGACCTCGGTAATCCACCATTACCCTCGGGAATAACAGGACTTACCTCGGGAAAATGGTCCGCTACCACCATCGGTAAAATGACCTAACCAACTTTGGGAAGAGTAGGCTCACCATCCTCGACAGAGGAAAACATCCTCCGAAGGGAATCCTCTATGCCGCGGAGACTTTCAAATAACTGGAGCCCTCTTATCCCGAACAGGTCTCTTTCACCGAAGTGGTTTTCTGAACACGACAAAAATGGTTAAGGAGCCTTTGACACAGAGACCTCACACATGCCCCAGATACACAGGCCTCCCATGGCCCTGACTTCTGGCCAGAATGGCCTATGGCCAGCTAGAGATCCCCATAACCAAAAGTACGAACCGCATCTGGTTGAACACGTGTCTCCTCCTAAATACTTGGGGAAACAACCTTGGTAAGAACAAGAAAGAGGCTGAACTCTCAAGAGAACTATACTCTTTACTTTCCATTCACTACTCATCACTTGCCAAATCCTGACTTGGGCGTCGGAGGCTCCTCTCTCGGAAACACACCCCGGGGACCTCCTGACCCATGTTCTTTTGAGCGTTTCTAGCACTTTCACATCAGAAGTCTCTTCTATTAGCATCTCCTCACTAGAAGTCCCTCTCAGGCCTACCATATCGTACAACGAAGATGTCGCCAAGCATTACCTAGGATATCCTTAGTGAAAACAACATGTAGTTAATGTCTTTTCAGTAATGACCTACCTAAGGATTATGAGCTAGTAGTATGAAAGACTAAGGTTATGACTAATCTGCTAGTGTTGGACATTCCTAAGTATGATATAGTGCTGGGTATGAATTGGCCTACTGTGTATAACACAGGAATTGATTTTGCTAAGAAAGAAGTTGTGTTGCCTGATGGTGAAGTGCATGCATAAGGGAATTCTAAAGAATTAGTGTATGAAATACATGGCAAGGAACTAGAGGTACTAGATGAGATACTTGTGATTTCTGAGCATGATTATTGTTATACATTGAATGAATTGCACTATGATGAGAAAGTGGTATAATACCTGTAGTGAGAGACTTACCAGAAGTCTTTCCTAAATACCTGCCAGGTATTCCATCACTAAGCGAGATTATGTTTGAGATCAAGTTGTAACCAGGAGCTAGTCCAATATCCATTCTTCCTTACAGAATGCCTTCATAAAGATGAATGAGCTTAAGAAACAACTCAATGAACTTCTTGAAAGGGCTCATAAGGCCAAGTGTTTCACCATGGGGTGCTCCTATTCTCTTTGGGAAGAAGAAGGACGAATCATTGAGACTATACATTGGCTAAACGAAGTTCAATGCAGTGACTATCAAGAACAAGTATCCACTCCCTATGATTGAAGATCTTTTTTATCAACTCAAGGGAGCTAAGATCTTCTCCAAGATAAATATGAGATCTGGATACTTCTAGTTGAGAGGAAAAGAAGAGGACATTCTTAAGACTGCATTCAGGACCAGATATGGGTATTATGAGTACATAGTCATGCCATTTGGTTTAACTAATGCCCCAGTTGCTTTCATGGACCTGATGAACAGGGTGTTCATACCATATCTGGAAAAATTTCAAGTTGTGTTCATTGATGACATCCTAGTGTATTACAAAGTTGAAAATGAACACGAATATCATCTAAAGATTATCTTAAAAACCCTATTGGAACATCAGCTTTATGCCAAGTTATCCAAGTACCAATTTTGGATAAAGGAAGTGTCTTTCCTAGGGCATATCATAGATGCATAAAACTTAAGGCGAAGCATGAAAAGATCAAGGCAGTGCAAGAGTGGGAAAGACCGAAGACTGTGAAGGAAATCAGAAGTTTCCTAGGATTAGCTAGATACTACAGGAGATTTGTATCAGGCTTTCCAATTATTACCTCAGTTCATACTCATCTGACCAAGAAGGGTCAAAGATTTGAGTGGACTAAGAAGTGTGAAACGTGTTTTCAGGAGCTCAAGTAGAGGTTGATTGAACCTCCGATATTGATTCCTCTTGATCTAAGCAAGCCAAACGTCATATATACAGATGCATCTAGATTTGGGGTAGGTTGTGGGATTATGCAAGGTAGAAAACTCATTGCTTATGGGTAAAGGTAGTTGAGACCCTATGAGCAAAATTATCGTACCCATGACCTAGAACTGGCAGTAGTGATTTTTGCTTTGAAGCAATAAAGTACTTGTTCATTCAGAAAGAGTTCAACATGAGGAAAAGGAGATGGTTGGAATATATTGAGGACTAGGACTAATGTATTTAGTACACAGAGGGCAAGGGCAATCTGGTAGAAGATGCCTTGAGTAGGAAGTACACGGATCTCCTAAAAGGAGGATCCATAACTAATTATCATGAGTAGAATAATCTGCTATGCCTTGGGCATAAGTGGCATAGGTGGGAGGAAGCCCAAATCCACAAATTGACGATTCAGTCTGGATGGATTGAATAAGTCATAAGGGCACAAGAGACAGATCCTGATCTGAAAAAAATTTCAGGAAAGGAAAAAGGTTCCTTGCATCAATCCTTTGCTTACAAGCAAGGATTACTGTACTTAAAGGACCAAATCTATATGCCTAAAGGAGAAAAGCTCAATAATGAAATACTTTAATAAGCTCACACAAACAACTTGAACATCCATCCAGGAAGTGAGAAAATGTATAAAGAGTTGAAGACTCATTTCTGGTGGCCAAATATGAGGGAAGACATAGGTACTTATGTCTCCAAATATGCCACAAGCCAGAGGGTAAAGGTAGAGCCCCAGAAGCTAGTTGGTACCCTACAGACTTTTCCAATACTAGTGAGGAAGTGGGGCAACATAACCATGGACTTTTTAACTTGGTTGCCTATGACCAGATTAAGGCATGATACAATCTGGGTCATTGTGGATAGGATAACCAAATGTGCCCACTTCTTACCTATGAAACTCATAGACTCCTTGGATAAGTTAGCCTAGATGTATGTCCAGGAGATAGTGAGCCTACATGGAGTGCTAGACTCCATTGTATCTAATAGTGATGCCCGTCGGCATCTTCAGTGTATGACATGGTGGCTAGAAGTAGGGACTTTCAGTGTAAGAGGGTGCTTGAAGGAGAGACCTCCGGTGTGAGTGCCTAAAATGCTCCCCAAAATGCGTTTTCGATGGAGGAGCCTCTGACGCCCAAGTTAGTATTTGGTAGGTAAGGAGCAGAGAATGGAGAGTAAAAGAGTGGAGAGAGTTCTGTTAGAGTTTTGTCTGTGTCTTTGACAAGGTCTGGGAAGGGCCTAAGTCTGACAGTTGTCAGGGGTGTGCCCTTGTTTCCTGCACTGGGTGACACATGTCACCTGGTGACTGAGGAATGGTCACATCTGTTTCATCAGACGTGCCTCTTCATATTCGAAGGGCAATTATGCTGATACTTCACCTCCCTCTTTCGGCCTATAAATCCCCCTTTCCTTATAGTTTTTTCACACTTACGCTTTCTTGCTCTCTTCTGCTATCAAATTTTCTCCTTTTTTCCTGCAACGGTGGTAGCCGCGGTGCAATTTCTAGCAAGTTTTCACGACGGTGTCCAAGAATCCCAACATCGGCAAAAGTTTTGGTGGGTTTTCCTTCCCGAAGTCCTTCTATTTTATGTTTCTATAGCCTTTTCTTCTTTTCTCAAGTCATCTCCTTCTTCCAAGGTCATTCTTCGACATTGTTTCCTTCTTTTCTTTTAGCCTTCCCGAAGTTAGGTTTCTCTCTTCCAAATCTCTTCCCCCGTTCTGCTCATGTCTGTCCGAACTGTCCCCGAGAGCTAGCTACCTCTTAATTCTCATCCTTGTTGTACCACTTTAGAGAAGTTAGCGAAGTGGACAACTAAATTCTTTCTTCCTTCCTATGCTGTTACTAGGCTACATAATCCTAGCATGTTCAGTTACCTGAATAACTCGAACAAGGTTACCTTCTTTTGGGCCCAACTAAAGGCCGGACTTCGGTTTCGTCCGCCGAAGGTGATTTGCGACTTCTGCCAATTCCACGGTATAGTTGTGAATCAGCTTCCTCCAAACTCCTACTCTTACTTCAATGCTTTTCTTTGCATGTGTGGGGTTTTTAAGATTGAACCTCACTTTATTTTTTTCAAGCAATACTACAAACTCCACCCTGTCCCGAAGGGTGGCTTCTATTTTCTGCTTCCTTGGGGTTCTAGGAGTAAGAAGTATACCCTTACCTTTAACACGAAGGATAGTTGGCGAGGGTGTTAGAGGAAGTTCTTCTTCCTAAAGGTGGTTGACTGGTGGGGGCACATTCCAACCAACTGGGCGTGGGGGATTCTGCCTATAGATGTAGATGACCCCCCAAAACTTCTAACCCTAGAATTGGAGGCCCAGTTTGAGGAGTTCGATAGTCGTATTTGGGCTATCGCAAACTGGCACCCCGAGGTTCCCCCTGTTCCCTGTACCCCTTTCCCATCAGATGGAACTTAATGACCGAAGAGGTCCATCAGGAACTGGGGGTGATCGGGAACACATTATCGACCTGAACATGCCGCAACCTCTTTCTGACGGGAAGAAGTCGTGGATGGTACTGCTCCTTCAGGGTAAACTCACGTACACAGCCCTTAAAGAGAGCAAGTGCCTCTCCAAAATTTTCATCTCTCTCTATGCATACTTACACTGATATTCTTCTTTTTTCAAAGATGGGAGACAAATCTGCCGCCTTCTACAAGTTCTTCTTGCTCGGCCAGGTCGAGAAGGGGGAGTAGACCCGGAAGAAGATGGTGGCGGAGAGAAAAAAGCCATCCGGGGGATCATCTTCGACTCTCAGGTCAAAGAAAATGAAATAGGACCTCATTCCTCCACCTCTCGAAGACAACGTGGGGACTGAGGCCCAGTCCTATGTTCAGAGAGAGGATGCTCCCTCAGAACCAGCCATCCATTCCACTCCCCTTAGTCCTAGTATTGCGGTGGAGACTTTGGGGACCTCGGTTGGGGCGTTTTCGGCCGAGGAGCCGGTTGAGCGCCGAAAAAGTAAAGGCAAAAACATCCTCAATAAGGTCCTTGAAGTGAGCGACTCTGACGGCGACGATGCAGAAATTCAACCAGGTTTGTCCCTTGGCCATTCTTCTATGAGTTTGGGAATTTTTGGTGTTTTAGATCTTATAGAGGAGTGGCTAAGTGATAACTTACTGATGGAACTTCAGCGGGACTTTGCAGACGAAGCAATGCAGGCTCCTTAGCTGGAAGATCATGCCTGAAAGAATGCCATTCAGGATGCCAAAATCTTGAAAGGAAGGACCTCGATAGAGCCCTTCTAGTCATTCACGGAGGACATGAACTTGTTCTCTGAGGATAGCCAGAAGATGGCTCCTCAGATGGCGATTGGGGTCATTACACACGCCACTTTTCAGTCTCTGACTGAAGAGTGCCCGAATGAGGAGATCCTTTCTACGAGGATGACCGAGCATGCTGCCCAGGTAAACTCCTTCCCTTTTGATACTTAGTGATTTTTTTTCATTTGCCTTATGCTCCTTACTCAGGATCTCTCTTTTGCAGCTCTTGGCATACACAAGGCAATATCGCGCCTGGGCAGCTGAGCAAACCTTGGTCCAAACTCACTCTGAGGAGTCTCTGGCGAAGGCCACGGAACTCTTGGCTAGCTCTGTCATTAAGTAAGGCGAGCTAAAAAAGATAGCCAAGGAGGATGTCGCCAATCTTTAGGAGGAGATGCTCAAAAGCCAAGTGGAGCTTATCCAAGACTTCTCTTCAAAGATGTCAGACCTCGGAGCGAGGTTGGTAGTCAGGACCTCGGCCAACAAGGTTCTTCAGAAAGAGAGAGACGACACTATTGCCCATGTGGCGAAGGCCTTCGATGTCAACTCCAAGCTTCAGACCAAGGTTGAGAGGTTGAAGAATGAGGGAAAGAAGAAGAAGAAGAAGCCAGAGAAGGAGATCGTGGAGCTTTGGCAAGATCCGGAGGATTTGGACGTGGAGAAGACGAAGTCCGACCAAGCAATGAAAAGGTCTTTTTAGGACGGCTTCTGCCTCGCCTGTCATCAAGTCTTATCAAGATTTCTGGATCTCGACCTTTCCTTCTTGGTAGCCCTAGACATCCCCGAAGGGCCATCTGGGCAGTGGTCAAAAATGGAGTTCCTCAACCTTTCCTACTATTCCACCTTCGGCTCCCAGATCTAGTGATAAAGATTCCGAAGGTTTGGAGGCCGAGGATGGTAAGGCATTGGCGGATGCCCAGGATCGCGAATAGGCCGGCTCCTTTTTCTTCTTTCCCTTTTGTAATCCATTTGTAGTATTCTTTTAACGATGTTAATAAAATTTGCTTTCTTCAAACTCTGTTGTATTGGGTCAGTACTTCTTCGGAAAGCATCGTCCTTTGTAAAACTTAACCTTTGCTCGAATCATGACTGATCAACATTTTTTATACAAAGGTACGGTTCGGCAATATACACACTCGGATGACCAGCTTCGACATTCATAGCATTTGTTTTCAAAATTTTTTCCAAGTTCCAGGCATGAACTTGGGGAAATTCTCCTTCGGGAACTTCATTCAACCGAGGGAAACACCTATCTTCGGGAACAACCGTCCTCGGTCATGCTTCCTTGGTGTTTTTGCATAACTAAATTTTTTTTCTAAGTGTCCATCTTGGCACTTTTAGGGGATAAATGCCTCTGTTACCCACTATCATCGCATGCTTGCCGAAGGCTAGTCATTTTTATGAGCTTATCGCTTCGCCGTACCCATGATCGGAAATTCGGCTACTTATCGGGTGTTGTCATTGTTCGGGAGTGTGTATGTCCAACATTTATTTGCTCAGATGCCTTTTGGAAGAAGTCTTATTACACCATGTTCGGTTAATTACCTACGGGGAGAATAATACAATTTTTCCTTTTCCTCAGAAAATTCTAAGTATAGATTCTTCTTAAAGAATTCTAATGCCATGTATTTTTCAATTCTCCATCCTTGGTGTCACCGAGCTTGTACACTCTCGGTTGTATTTCTTTGAGAACGAAATAGGGCCCCTCCCAATTTGCATGAAATGTTCCATACGATGGCCTTCGGGGTCCGAGCTCTGTTTTTCGGAGAATGAGGTCTCCCCTTTTTATTCCTTTCCATTTTACATGTAAGTTGGAAGTGATGGCTACTCTCTGCTGAAATGCTTTTCTTCTCAGCTCGGCCGTTTCTCTATATTCATCAATGAGGTCCAATTTGGTCCTTAATCCAAGGTTGTTTCCTTCTTCATCAAACACCTACACCCTAACCGATGGCTGGATGATTTCCACGGGAATAATGGCCTCTAAACCGAAAATGAGTGAGAAGGGTGTTTCACCCATGGCTCTCCTCGGGGTGGTTCGGTAGTTCCATAACACGCTTGGGAGCTCTCCTAGCCATTTTCCCTTTGCTTCTTTTAGCCTCTTCTTCAGGCCATCCTTTATTGTCCTGTTGGACACTTCAACTTGCCCATTGCTTTTAGGATGGGCTATCGGGGTGAAGTGTAGTTTAGTTCCTAGGTTGGTAATGAATTCCAGGAACCCTTTATCGGTGAATTAGGAGCCGTTATCGGCTACTATTACCCTAGGGATGCTGAATCTGCATATGATGCTTTTCCAAATGAATCTCTGCATATCCTTTGCCAATATCGCTGCTAAGGGCTCTACCTCGATGCATTTGGTGAAGTAGTCTATGGCAACTACACAAAATTTGACCCCTCCAGGAGCAGTCGGTAAGGCCCAATGAGGTCGATGCCCCATACGGCGAAGGGACTGGGATTGTTGGCCGAAGTTATCCCCTCTGAGGGTAGTCTCTGAACAGGAGCGTGCCTTTGGCAACTATGGCATTTCTGGACGAACTGCCTTGCGTTCTTCCTCAGAGTGGGCCAGAAATAACCTTGCCGAAAGAGGACTCTTGCAAGGGCGTTGGTTCCTATGTGTAAACCGCAGACACCCTCATGGACTTCTTTAAGGATTGCTTCGACATCCTGTTCACCGATACACCTCTGCAATGGGCAGGCGTATCCTTGTCGATACAGCACTTCCCCTATCGGGAAGTATTTTCCTGATCGTTTTCACACTTTGGCTACTTTGAGGGAATCCTCGGGGAGTTCCGATGTTGAGAGGTATTTTTTTATAGGGTCCTTCCACCCTTTTCCCATGGTTGTTTCACAGATTACCGCTATACTCAAATGGTGCAATACTTCTGTTGACTCTCTTAACTTGGCCGGTGCGTTAACCTCCATGTTATCTCACCGAGGTACATTTTCTATGTGCACTATGTCAAATTATTGGATGAGTTCTTTGACGAGGTTGTGATATTTTTGCCAAGGTTGGATCCTTTGCACCATATTCTCCTGCCATCTATCGGACCACTAGTTGAGAGTCGCTGCGGGACTTCAGATTTCTCACGCCTACCCTCTTTGCTAGCTGTAAGCTTGCTCTGAGGGCTTCATATTTGGTGATATTGTTGGTGACATTGAACCCAAATTTGACAGCCTTTATGGCCTCCATTCCCTCAGGACAATGGAGAACTACTCCAGCTCCTTGGTGTTCGTAACCCAAAGCTCCATCGACAAATAGCGTCCACTCAGGTTCATCGTTAACGAGCTCCTCCAAGGAATCTCTGGTTTTTGGGACCTCAGCGATGAAGTCTGCCAATGCTTGGGCCTTTATGGCTTTTCTTGGCTAATAGGTGATGTCATATTCACCGAGCTCAATGCACCATTCTGACAGTTTTCCCGAGTGATCAACCCTCCTCATGATATTCCGAAGGGGTAGGTTACTTCGAACACTAATAGCGTGTGCTTGGAAGTAACCTTCTGCTTGCCAGTACTAAGGCAAAGATGGCCTTTTGTCGAATAGGGTACCTGACCTTGGCTCCAAGGGTGCTCTTCAGCACCGAAGTTACCATCATTTTTTGTGGCTTTAGTGAACACTTTGAAGAATGGTCAACACCAATCCCCATATCTGGAGATGAACCTACTAAAAGAAGTGATTCTCCTTGTTAGCCTCTACACATCCTTGACTGTTGTGGGAGTTCGGAATCCCAGCAGGGCCTTGAATTTTTCTGGATTGGCATCGATTCCTCTTTCCAACACCATGAATCCAAGGAACCTGCCTGCATTTACTCTGAACACGTACTTCTTCGGATTTCGACGAATTCCAAATTCCTGAAGTTGGTGGAACGTTTCAATTAAGTCCTAGATATGACCACTAGGTAATTTTCTCTTAACTATCATATCATCGACATATACTTCAATATTCCTCCCAATCTGGGTGTTGAACCCCCTGTTCATTAGCCTTTGGTATGTGGCACCAGCATTGTTTAGACCGAAGGGCATTCTAACAAATAGTAAGTTCCTACTTCAGTGATGAAAGTAGTTTTCTCCTTATCCTCGGGATCCATCCAAATTTGGTGGTATCCACTGAAGGCATCGAAGAAACCAAGTAGGCCGTATTCGGCAGTAGAGTCCACCAACTGATCTATTGGCGGTAAAGGATACGAATCCTTAGGGCAAGCATAGTTTATGTTTCAGAAATTCATGCACATTTGGAGCTTGTCACTCCCTTCTTTTGTAGCGATGACAACATTACTAAGCCATTCGGGGTACTTGACTTCCCCTATTACGCTTGCTTCCATTAAGTGCTGTACTTCAGTTTTGATGAAGTTGCTCTTATGAATCGAGAGGCTTTGCTTTTTTTGTGGAACGGGCTTTGCCTCTAGGCGCACCTTAAGACTTTGTTGGATTATGCAAGGGTTTACACCAGGCATGTCCTTCGGTGAGTAGGCAAACAGATCTTTGTTGATTAACAGAAAAGATACAAGTTTTCCTTTGTCACCTTCAGCCAGTTTTTTCCCCACTAGGGTACTTCCGCCTGGGACAAGTTCCACATCTTCTGTTTCTATTTTTTCGAGGTCTACTATTTCTTTTCCCTTTGCCTCTTCTCTGAGCACGGTCTTCATTCCTGAAGTCTGCGTGTGGATCTTTGCTGGTCCCTGTCTTACCTTCATAAAGACCTTCCTTACTTCTGCTTGGTTGATAAAGATCTCGGCATCCCCATCCTTTATTGTGAAGGTGACAGTCAAGTATTTCACATCTGGACGGATGTGAAGATTTCCTTGCGTCTGCCTCTTGAGGATTGCATTATATGACGAAGGAACATCTATAAGGATGAAACTTGTCATTGTTGAAGCAAAGAGTTCACCTTTGTTTTTCGTCATTGTTGAAGCAAATAGCTCAACTTTGTTTTCCGAAAAACTTCATCATAGCATCAAAGGCAGGTCGATCCATCTGAGGACAAGTAGTTCGGACGGACCTACCCCGAAGGTAGGGGAGGTGACAGGCTTGAGATCGCCTTTTGTGATATCCAAACTTGGCAACAAATGGGAGAATAAGATGTCGGCGTTGGAACCATCATCGAGGAGTACTCTCTTAACATCCCAACTTCCTATCCTCACCATGATAAGGAGTAGGTCATCGTGAGGAAACATCATAGTGGATCCATCCTTCCAAACAAAATTGTTCAGTTGGTGACCGAACTCCATGACCGAGCTTTCCCTCATCTTTCTCTTCCTTTCAGCCAATGGTATCCCTATGGTGATCGTCTGGATAACTCCTGCTGGTGGAGGTGGATGCCTCTTGGGACTTCGGTCCCGACGTGTCACACCTCACTCAGGCCCTGGCCTATAAGTTTATAAATTAACTCACAAGCCCAACTCCAAAACTAAGTTTCTAACTTTTGGCCAAGCAAGCAATGGCAACTTTTAAGTCTTATTTTCTTAAGTTGAGAGGCCTGGGAGGTGGCCCAGGTGGCTTTTAAAACAATTCCAATAAACCTGCAGCAAGGCAAGGCCCAAAACCACTAACTTTTACAACAAGCAAGGTTTTGATTGATTTCTTGCATACCAAGCAAGGCAACACTTAATACAATTTTAAGTGCATACATGGTGTGCAATCAAGTGTACTACCTATATGGCAACCAAGAAGCCCACAATATTGGTTTGGATTTTGAAAACCACAAGTTGATATGTACATGATGCTCTCAGCCGAGTAAACACATGTTTAGTAGTGCACCCCATTTTCATAAGCTTAGGCCCATGCTATTCACATCAAAGTACCAAACCTTGGCTCATAATATTCAGCACGCATATGCAAGCATAAAGCCATCCATCAGCCCATATATAACATGGCATACAAACACAACAAAACCAACATCAGTCTAGGCATAAGAGACTACACATATATATACACACTCTAAAATGGTAGTTTACCTAGCAACTAAACATGGCTACATACATGCCATGATCCCCAACTATTCATGCCAAGTTTACATACAAACCAAGACCATATCTACTAATGGTCAAACAGAACCTTGAGAATCCCATACAGAAGTACACACTGCAGCACCAAGCCTATGGCCATATTCATGGTCATAAAGGTAAAAACCACAATCAGAGCTAAAGTCCAAGTATCCATGCTCTCCTAGACAGGTTCCCACTCTACAAGCCTGCAATCTTAGTCCATAAGTCTCGGCCAACAATAAATAAGACTTGTAATGAACCCAAAAGTAATAAGCCAAGCACACATTGGCACATACCTTGGAAACTAAGCAAGCAAACACTAAGCACAAACACAAAGCAGCTTAGCACTACTCAGGCCGAATATCCTTGCCTGAAATAAAAGGATGGGCAGTGAGTATAACTCAGTAGGATTCACTTATATACATATACAACTCAAAATGAGTCTATTTAGTTAAGCTGAGTATTCACTCAAGCTTAACCTCCCCTTAGTTTGCTTTACCTGCAAAACAGACACAAAGACAAAGAAACCATGGCACATAATTCACAATATAAATATAGGGGGGTTAGCAAGCACATTACAAGCACCAAAGCACACAGTGCACACACACACACCACTAGAATGCTCTCGGCCATAAAGAACCATACATGTACCCATGTGCACCATGCACACAATTCACCAACAACAACTTACTTACACTTAGAGCTCCAAAATGCCAAGCAAATAGGCCACATTTACTTGCATTTCTAGTACATGTACATTAGTCAATTAGCTAATTAACATTTCAACCGAGTGAAACCTTTAAAGCCCATCAAGCAACTAAGGTCATTTGGCAATTTTTAACCATCACTTAGCCACTCTAAACACTTGAACCATGGCACATTACCAAGCAACATCAAGTGTTAGTGAACCCTACCTCAAGAGCTTTCGGTCACAACCAAGCTTCAATTGCCCAAGTGTTCTTCAACCACAATGCCTACCATAACAACACATAGGCATCAACAACACACAATCATGGACTAAACTACCATGACTTACATGAAGAACACTAAGATACACAAACTTATGCTCTCGGCCATAATGCCCACTTCCATATATTTATACTATCCATCCTTCTAAGTCACTACATGATCAACTAATCAAAATGAACGCCACTCATGGCATTATTACCATGTAACCAAGTGAAATACACCATTATATACTAATTCAAGCTTTCGGCCAAAATGCCCATATTCACACATTAGTGTTCTTTATCAAATTAGCTCACACACAAACACCAAGTCACCAATGTTCATTGTTCATGGCACCAATACCATGTATTCAAGTAATGAGTACCCATTTACATCACTCTAAGCTCTCGGCCACAAAGCTTAATGCCAACCACTAATGTTCTTCACCCATTCAGTGCAACATACATTCACCAAATCATCTTTAACCAATGCCCATGGAATCAATGCCATGTAATCAAAAGAAGAACATGAATTACCTCAAAAATGAACCTTTCGGCCAAATGCTTACTTGCACACATTGATGTTACTTGCTCAAAACAACCTAGTATAAGATCACATAGGTACCAATTAGCCTTAATCATGGACTAATTTCCATGTACGCAACAAAGAACATCAATTTTAACAATTAATCCTTTCGGCCATAACTAGGTTTCCACAATAACATCTCAAATGCTCAATTCACTTAACTTAACAACGTTTGGGCACTCAATATCCTTGTTCATGGAAGAAAATACCATGGATTCAAGGGAATTATCAAGGATTACCTTAACCCTAGCTCAAAATAGGCTCGGCCTTCCTTGAATATCCAAGAACAAGCTTGATTCCAAGCAAGCAAAGGCCGAAACAACCTTCTTCAAGCTTGAATTCTCTAATGCCTTCAAGATGTCTTGAGTTCAAGAGCAAATCTTGGATGAGCTCTCAAGAACGCACTCGGCCAAGACAAGAACAAAGGAAGCCCGAAAATAGAACAAATGGCTTTGACTTGGTTTCAGCCGAATGATACAAGTACATTAGTGGCTAAAATGCTAACTTTCCCTTCCATTAATTTTCATGGTGCAAGGTAGCCTTCCATTTCACAAGTCCACAATGCCGCCACTAAAAGTTGTGTCTAAATGGACACTTAAGTCCAAACATGGCCCATAATGCCAAGCAAGTAGCAAACACAAGTACCAAGGTATCATAAACACTCATGCATAACCGGCCATGTAACTAGAATAAAGGCTAATTAGTTTAACTAGTAACTAGTGAATAGTACTTTAGTGGTAGACAAGATTTGACTAGTAATCATGGTTGTCCACCAAATTTGGTCTAGTGTTGCACTAGTCACCATAAAAAATTACATGGCCGAAAATGCCAACTTTGAGTTTGTAGATTTAATTGTGCCAGTCATCTCAGTGTACAATTTAATCCCTTTTCTTTGTTTTCTGTCTATTTTTCCCTAGTATAGTTCCTATGTGGAATTAGGCCCTACAGTCTCTAGCTTTACACATAGACCACTGTACTAGACTCCATAGTTCCTCTTACTCTCCCTTTCTGTTTTCTTTTATTTTCCTTTGCTCTCCTTGGCCTAAGCCAAGCACTTAGGAGGTGCCTAACACGACGTCTGTCGGAATCATAGTCATCATCTTCTTTCCTTTCCTCTTCCCTCCTCCCCTTCGGGGAGGGCATCCGCAGGTAGCGCCGAAGTTGGCCCTGCTTTATAAGAAACTCGATGTACTTCCTCAGTCGGAAGCAATCCTCTGTGTCATGCCCACAGTTGTGATGGAGTTGGCAGAATTTCTTCTTATTTTTCTTGTTTTCCGAAGTCATGGCCTTCAGACGCTGGATTGGATTGCCTTGCCTTTCCTTGGCCAGTAGTATGTTTGTTCTGGAGGTCTTCAAGAGAGTGAACGACATTGGTTTTTTTCCTTTCTACTTCCGAGGTCAGCCCCTTGACTCTGTTGGGTATCGAGGGTGGTGGCTTGGCCCTTCGAGGTGAACATGGTCTGGCTTTGGTCCTCCCATCCCCAACTCTTCAACAGTCATGTGCTGCTCGGCCCTTCAGTAGAACTCACCGAGGGTGTCCAGTGGGTCATTCGAGAACTCGTAAAATAGTTGTGAGTCTTGTCGAGTCCCCGTATCATGGTGAGGATCCGTATTTCGGGCCGAAAGTCCGGGACGCTCAGGGCCTCTCGGTTTAACCATTCGCAATAGTCTCAAATGGTCTCTCCATTACTTTATGCTATGTCGAACATCTGAACTGGCTTCTTCGTCGTTGGCCTACTATCGATGAATTGTTGTGTGAACGCGGTGGACAGCTCTTGGAATCCCATCATGGTTCCAGGGGCCAATAAGTTATACCACACCGTCACCGATCCAAAGAGGGTGACCTCAAAACATTTGCACAGCGTGGGGTCATCGGCACCGTGTAGCACCATGCTACCCCTGTATTCGGTCAGGTGGGCCTGGGGGTCACTCCGCCCATCATACGTCTCTAGGCGAGGTACCCGGAAGTCGCTAGGCATGGGTGCCTCAACTATTGCTTGGACGAATGGGGATTCTTCACCTGTGATGGTCTCTGACACCTCAACAAAACAGGCTTCTGGGAAACCTGCCTTTCCACATTGTCTAACCTCTCAAGGATTTTCTCCATGAGGGTGATGGTACTAGCCTCTTCTCGTTGCCTAGGAGACTTCGGCGGCGAGGAGCGACGTCTCCTCTTTTGGGAGTAACTTCACCGGCAAGGGGATGATGACCTCTTGTATGGTGATGGGCTCCTTAAACGAGAGGCTCTAGGCCTTTTTAATGCTGTGTCTTCAACATGATGCCCTTTGAGGGGAACACCCTCGGTTGAGGATTCATTGTGTAAGTCTCCACTGCTTGAACTTCGGTGGGTAGGCTTGGGGCTCTCCTCTTAGCGAGCAGCCGGTGAGTTGGCTCTTCAAACTAAAGGTGGTTGACACCACCTCTGTTGAAGTTGCTACGTCATTTCCACCTCTATAGAATGCTAGAAATCCCTTAGGCAGCCCATGGTAACAGTCAGAGGATGTTCGTCCTCTGGCAAAGAGGTCCCGGCAGCTGGCTGCTCAGTTAATGGCTGAGTCTCCGGCGCAGATGGGGACTTCAGAAGTCCCTTATCCTTAGAACATCGAGTCTGAATGATGGCTACCTGAGAGTGGGTTCCAACAAACAGCACCAACTGATGCCCGTCCGCATGTTCGTTGTATGACATGGTGGCCTGAAATAGGAACTTCCAGTGTGAGAGGGTGCTTGAATGAGAGACCTCCAGTGTGAGTGCCTGAAATGCTCAAAAGAACAAGGGTTAGGAGCTCCCCAGAATGCATTTTCGGGGGAGGAGCCTCCGACGCCTAAGTCAATATTTAGTAGGTAAGGAGCAGAGAATGGAGAGTAAAAGTGTGGATAGAGTTCTGTTAGAGTTCTATCTGTGTCTTTACCAAGGTCAGTCCCCAAGTATTTATAGTAGAGAGTTCGGAGGAGTCCGTTTGACATAGCTCGCTCAAATCATGACACGTGTGTGGTCGGGTGTGATCTGTATCTTCGGGGATGGGAGACTTCCAGCTGGCCATAGGCAGTTCTGTCCAGGAGTTAGGGCCGTGGGATGTCTGTGTGTCAGGGACATGTACGAGGTCTCTGTGTCAGGGTCTTCTTAACCATTTTTGTCTTATTTTCATAAGACCCCCTCAAGGAACGAGATTGTTGGGTTTCGGGAGCCAAACAGCGCAGCGGAATTTAACCGAAACCTTCCAGGATCTAAGTGAAACGGGGTTAACCGGGTGTTCGACAATTTTCATACATAATTTTTGGTTGAGATCTCTCACTCAACTGTAGAGTCGAATCACAAAACCTAAATAGTTGACCTGTTCAAGCTCTCTATGGTATCCACACGAGCCTCTCGGGATCACCACGCTTCCACCACATCCCCTTAGATGCGTTTCTCTTGCACTCGCAGTGCTAGCTTGCGTCCTCCAAAGAATTGCAAGAGAAGAGTGCGGCTATCCTTTTGGGAGGCTAGGGCAAGGAGACCTGCGAATTTCTCACTAAAAGTTGTATTTATAGTGAGACTCAACTTCCAGGCCTAATGGGTTTCAAAGCTGTAATCCAATTAGGCTTTAATTTCAGGCTTAATAATGGCTCAACTATTAGGCCCATTATTAATACGAAATTATTGTGAAACCAAAACCCAAATTATTAGCTCATGTACTCTAATGATCCAAATAGCTCTATGTATGTGACCCAATAGGTTCTTACCATAGTGGCAATGATCATAAATCACATCTATGATCATAAGCAATGAGCGGTGATGCCCAGCAGCATCTTCGTCGGGTGACATTATGACTTCGGGAGGGACTTCCTAAGAGGGAGGACGTCTGGAGCAAAGATTTCCTAGAGGGGTGTGCCTGAAATGCTCATAAAAGAAGAGGTTAGGAAGTCCCTGGAGTATTTTTTCGGGGAAGAGCCTCTGATGCCCAAGTCAGTGTTCTGAGGGGAGATAGCGGAAGAGCACTAAGAGGCTAAGTGGCCTTGCCTGTTTGTGTTTTCTCAGGGAGAGGGGGTCGGATCCTTTGTCAATGCCTGTTTCCCGGTATTTATAGGGGTGCCCAACCCGTTCAGCTCATGACACGTGTTCGGTCGGATGCGACCTGTACTTCCGGGCGTAGGGGATAAGTAGCCGTTTGTAGGCTCCTCGGGTCTGGGACCGAGACAGGTCGTGACAAGAGTTGGACGGCATTGGCGCGTCAGATCACTTTTTGAGGCGGCGTGTAGCGCATGTGACCGACATGTCAGAGACTCCTTAAATGCTTATGCCGTACTCCCAAGGTTCTTTGGGCGAGGTCGTCCTTTGGTACGGATGCCCCTCTTCGGGAATTATGCCCGTAGTTCAGGGAGTTCCCTGGGTCAGGGGTTTCGCCTTCAGGCAGATTCTCTCCTGCATGAAATAGCTAGTTCTTCATCCCTGAAGGCGATCCGTTTAGTCCCCCGAGGGAGCCGGTAACATCCTTAAAATTCCTGACGTACTAGCCGAAGTCCCGAGTTCGAGGTGTTTGACTTCGCTCCTTCTGAGGTCACTGATAGCGCCTCTTTTGGATGACGTTAAGCTCCCCGACCACACTTTTGGCAGGAAGTATGTTCTAAGAGAGGTGATAGCCCTTCGGCTATCACAGGCCCCCCCTTCGAAAAGCCGAAGCGGAAACTTCGACTTGTAGGCTTTCGGAGGACGTCCTTCGGGGCCTTGGGTGTAATACATGTGCCGAAGATGTACTTTTTGTTCGAAGACATAGGCTGTTTGACCATAGCCTGTCTTTTGGTGTCTTTGAGGTAACCCACTTCTTTCCTTTTGCAGGTCTGTGCAACGTTGCGTCTCGTAACCAGGCGTGTCAGTCTGGAGTGGCACGCCCAGGGTTTAGGGGTGTCAAAATCCGTGTCCCTCTTCTGGCGTGACGGCTGACACGTGGTACACTTGTCATTGGAGGGGACTGCATCGATTACGGCAGGCACGACTTTTTATGCGCAGAGAACAGTTATGGCGACTGTTCGCCTTCGTGGAGTACTTATGACGCCGGTTCACCTATCCTCCCTTGGCCTATATATGGCCTATTCCATCATAAGCTTCTTTTGTTCTGCTTTTGCTCTTCCCCTGCTCACAACTGTTTTTGCGTTTTTCACGGCGGTGCTTTTCCTTAGGCGATTTCCAGCCACCTTTTATGACGGCGACTCCAAACCCAGACTTTGGCAAAACGTTTGGTGGGTTTTAACTTTCAAAATTCTTTGATTTTCTGTGCTATTTTGCTTTTCTGAAAGGTTCCTCGGAGTCGGTTTTTTGTCCCCCGAAGTCCTTTTTTCTTCAAAAATGTCTCCGCCGACTCCTCTTATGACTGTTTCCCCCACCCGAGAGAGCTGGCTTCCTCTTCTCAACCATACTTGCTGTACGACTTCAGAAAAATTGGAAAGATGGACCAAAAAGTTATTTCTTCCTTCTTACGCCACCACCAGACTTCCTGGCTCTCATGAGGTCAGTTTTATGAACCACCGAAATGAGGTTACCATTTTTGGCGCCCAACTGAAGTCCGGACTTCGGTTTCCTCCCTCGAAGGTGATTTGCGACTTTTGCCAATTTCATGGCATTGCCGTAAATCAACTTCCCCCGAACTCGTACTGCTACTTTAATGCCTTCCTTTGCATGTCTGGCATTTTCAAAATAGAACCCCATTTCATTCTTTTTATGTAGTACTATAAGCACAACGCAGTCCCGAAGGGTGGCTTTTACTTTATGCTGCCTCATGGATCAGGGAGCAAAAAGTATATGTTCACCTTCGCCACTAAAGACAGCTGGCGAGGGTGGCAAGGAAAATTCTTCTTTCTGAAGATGGAGGAGGCCTGGTCGTACGTTCCGACCAAGTGGGCTCGGGGAAAGCTGGAGATGGATGTTGTAGACCCGAAGAGGCTACTGACTCCTGAGTTGGCGGCCAGATTCACGGACTTCAACAAACGGATCCGAGCAGTCTCCAACTGGGATTCCGAGGTCCCTTCACGCTCCCTCTACCCCTTCCCCATCATGTGGAAACTGATGACCGAGGAGGTCCTTCAGGAACTAGGGGTAGTGAAGGAGCATAAGACAGACCTTGAGATGCCCGCTCCTGCCATCGCAGGGAAAGACTCCTGGCTGGAGAGACTCTTTCGGAAGGAGGTTACTTACGAGGCCTTTTGTAAGCGTAAGTTATCTTAGAATCTTTTTGCTATAGGCACGTCTTGGACTCACACCGATGTTTTCCTTCTGTTTCAGAGATGGGCGACGGGTCCGCTACTTTCTACAAGGCACTCTTTGTTGGGTTTCGGGAGCCAAACAGCGCAGCAGAATTTAACCGAAACCCTCCAGGATCCAAGTGAAACTCGGTAAACAGGGTGTTCAAAAATTTTCATACCTAATTTTCGGTTGAGATCTCTCACTCAACTGTAGAGTCGAATCACAAAACCTAAACAGTTGACGTGTTCAAGCTCTCTATGGTATCCACACGAGCCTCTCGGGATCACAACGCTTCCACCACGTCCCGACAGATGCGTTTCTCTTGCGCTCGCAGTGCTAGCTTGCGTCCTCCATGGAATTGCAAAAGAAGAGTGCGACTGTCCTTTTGGGAGGCTAGGGCAAGGAGACCTACGAATTTCTCACTTAAAAGATGTATTTATAGTGAGACTCAACTTCCAGTCCTAATAGGTTTCAAAGCCCTAATCCAATTAGGATTTAATTTCGGGCTTAATAATGGCTCAACTTTTGGGCCCATTATTAATACGAAATTAAAGTGAAACCATAACCCAAATAATTAGCCCATGCACTCTAATGATCCAAATTGCTCTATGTGTGCGACCCAATAGGCTCTTATCACGTTGGCAATGATCATAAATCACATTTATGATCATAAGCAATGAGCGGTGTCTAGCAACACATCATTGCTACCCAAGTGACAAGATTGTCGATGATTCGACTATACCTTTATGATAATCACCGATATATGCCATTGTCCCTTTGTCCAAGATATCAAGACTAAGCACGAGACATGGAATGTGTCACTCTCGTATAGCCCAATCTTTGGTTTCTTGATTACCGAGTAGACTAACTTAAACTGATGACATTGATATCGCATATCAACTCATCCGAGCATGGCCATGCATTTTCTAAGTCTCACTCTATCAAAGGGCCCGAAGATATCGCTCCCGTTACATAGGAGGGACAAATCCCATCTCGATCATACAAATCCCTCCGCATGATATGTGACATACCCAATGACCTCCTTCAAGTTCACTCAGTTACGAGCAACAAAGGAAAGTATCAAAGTATGTGACTCACATGTAGAGAACCTTGATGATCTTAGGTCGAAGGACTACATATACCCTGATCACTATGGGAATCGCTTATGACACTCATATAACGATCCATGTAGTGTTCTCATGGTGGGTCGGTCCAGTACACAAGTTCTCCAACTTGTACCCATATGTAGACTACATATCTCATATTAGTCTCCACATATGCTAGTCGTTATGTATTATTGCAACCCGCTCCACAATAATACTAGACCAGGGACTTTTAAGAATATCATTATTCTAAGGTTACAATTATGTTTGTTAAGTTACGCAGGAACAAAACAACAAACATAATTGCTGGATTTATACCTTAATAAAATATCATGACTCAATGTGCAAAAATACAATCATCTCATGATTGGCTTTTGGGCATAACACTAACACTCTTCCTCGGTCAAGCCGAGAAGGGGGAGCAATCAAAGAAGGCCATCTCCCGAAGGTGAAAATCGTCTGGGGCCGGGCCATCTTCGGCAAAACGGGCGAAGAAAGACACGCCTCCTCCTCACCCGGAAATTCCCGAGGAGGCGCGCGAAGAGTCTGACGCCGCTGTTGCCCCGCCGACCGAGGTCGCTGCTAACGGCCTTTCTCGGAGTCCAACTTCCTTGGTGGCTTTTCTGGACGCCTTGGTGGAAGTCCCTTCTGCCGAGGAGCGCCGCAAGAGCAAAGGCAAGGAAATCTCTGCCGATGGGGTTCAAGACTCCGACGATGAAGTTGCCGAGGTGCCACCAGGTTCATTTTTTTTAGACAAGCTGTAGTGTCTTTATTTTTTGAACTTTTAGGATTGCTTGTCTTAACCAGCTTCTTGTCTTGCCGTGCAGAGGAGGTACCATCTTCGGCATGGGTGGCTGAGCACGCCCGGAAACGGGCCCTTCGGGATTCCCATATCCCGAAGGGGAAGATCCCGAGGGAGCCTTTCTGGTCGTTTACGGAGGACATGAACTTGTACTCCGGCGACTGCCAGCAAATGGCCAACCAAATTTCAAAGGGGATCCTCACCGAGGCCTCCTTCAAGGCTATTTCCGAGGCGTGCCCGGACGAAGAGTCCCTTGCTGCAAAAGTTTCCGAGCATGCTGCCCAGGTATACTTCACGCTTTTGTCTTTTCCTTTTGATTTCTTCTAAGTGTTTGGCTCATTTTTTGCCTTACTGACTTTGTTCTTACTTCTTTGCAGCTGTTGGGGTACACCGGCCTCCTCAGGGTTCGGGCAGCAAAGCAAGCGGCGTTCCGAGTCTGGGCCTTAGACTGTGTGGAGAAATCCAAGGTCATGTGCTCCGACTTGGTCGCCAAGAACGCGGAGATGGCTCAAGCTGCAAAGAAGGAGGTCGCTGCCGTTCGGGATGAGTTATTGAAGGAAAAAGAAGAGCTCTTGAAGGACTCATCCCAAAAGATTTCTGACCTCGGCTCCAAGGTGGCGGAGCTGACTTCGGCAAACGAAGCATATCAAAAGGAGAGGTCAGAGTCTGAGGCTCTCCTGGCGAAGGTGCTTGCTGAGAAGGCCGCGCTCCAGGCCGAGGTTGAGTCTTTGAAGAAGGAGCCGAAGAAGAAGAAAATGAAGGCACTGAAGAAGGAGATCGCTGATCTGGAGAAGGAACTTGACGATTTAGCGGTCGAGAAGGAGAAGGCCGTCCAAGCGACCAAGGTCGGTTTTCAGGATGGCTTTTGCCTTGCTCGGCATCAAGTTCTGCAGAGGTTCCCAGATCTGGACCTCTCCTTTTTGGCGGCCCTAAACATCCCCGAGGGGCCTCGGTGGTCTTGGTCCAAAATCGAGCACCTCAACTTGCCCTTTCCTCTTCCTGCCCCAAAGGCGGTGGACAAGGACGCATGAGTTGGTGGCTCCCGAGATGCCGAGATTCCTTAGCTTGTCTTAGGGTCCTTTGCCTTCTTTTTCTCCTTTTTTGTACTTTTTCTTTTGGCGAGCTTCCTTCTTTGTAATCAGATCCATCTTTGTTAATAAAGACTCCTTCTTTCTTTTGAAAATTTTTTTTTTGGCTAAGTCTTTTGCGCAAGATTTTTCATTTCCCATTGTCTCGAACACGTTCGCTCAAGAGACTTCGGAAAATCATATTTATGCTTATCATGTCAATTAGCCTTGGAATCACCCTCGCGAAATTCTCTTTAAGTAAATTTCCAACTTTAGAGAAGGTTGATAACCTTTGTAAATAAATTCTCTTAAACCATGCTCGGCGACGACCGCTCTGGTGAAAAGAAGCTTTTTGTACTTTAGAAAAAAAATTTATAAGAAACTTTTGTGCTTAGAAATTTTTCTAACTTGTTCAATTTTCCCACCAAAATCCTAAACATAGAATTTTTTCAAGGCATCCGAATGCCATGTATTTTTTATTTCTACGCCTTCGGCATCGCCGAGCTTGTAAACTCCTTTTCACACTTCGGCAAGTACCAGATAAGGACCTTCCCAATTTGCGCGAAGTACCCCGTGGGATGGCCTTCGGGGTCCAAATTCAGCCTTTCGGAGAACGAGGTCTCCTTTCTTTATTCCCTTTGGCCTGGCGCGCAAGTTTATAGCCGCGGCCACTCTTTGCTGAAAAGCTTTTCTTCTCAGCTCGGCTATTTCTCTGTGTTCGCCGACGAGGTCAAGCTTGGTTCTCAGGCCGAGGTCATTTCCCCTTTCATCAAACACTTGTACTCGCACCGATGGTTGTACTACCTCGATTGGGATGATAGCCTCTGTACCGAAAACAAGTGAAAAAGGTGTTTCCCCTGTGGCTCTTCGGGGTGTTGTTCGGTAGCTCCATAACACACTTGGGAGCTCTCCTGGCCATTTCCCTTTTGCTTCCCCCAACCTCTTTTTCAGACCATCTTTTATGGTCCTGTTAGATACTTCTACTTGCCCATTGCTTTGGGGGTGAGCTACTGGAGCGAAGTGCATTTTTATTCCGAGGTTATTGATAAATTCTTGGAACCCCTTGTCTGTGAACTGGGACCCATTGTCGGCTACTAGTACCCTCGGTATGCCAAATCTGCATACAATGTTCTTCCATACGAACTTCTGCACATCTTTTGCCGAGATAGTCGCCAAGGGTTCTGCCTCGACCCATTTAGAGAAATAGTCCACTGCGACTACGCAGAACTTCACGCCTCCAGGCGCTGTCGGGAGTGGCCCAATGAGGTCTATGCCCCAAACTGCGAAGGGCCAGGGATAGTCAGCCGAAGTTACCAATTCCGAGGGTGTCCTTTGGATATTCGCGTGTCTTTGGCAATTACCACATTTCTGGACGAACTGCCTAGCGTCCTTTCTTAGGGTAGGCCAAAAGTATCCTTGGCGAAGTATCACTGCTGCCAGGGCGTCGGTTCCAATGTGCGAACCACAAGCGCCTTCGTGAACTTCTTCGAGGATCATTTCAGTATCCTCTTCGCCAACACACCTCTGCAGTGGATTTGCATATCCCTGCCGATATAATTCTTCTCCGATTAGGAAGAAACGACCGGAACGTCTTCACACTTTTGCCGCTTCGTTGGGGTCTTCGGGGAGCGCACTGGTTGCGAGATATCTTTTTATCGGATCTTTCCAGCCTTTTCCCGAAGTTATTATGCTCAGCACTGCGATGCTCGGGTGGTTTAGCACCTCGGTGCATGTTTTTGACTTTGCCAAGCAATCTGCCTCGGCATTATCTCGACGAGGCACATTTTTGATTCGTACGGTGTCGAACTCTCGGATAAGCTTTGCTACCAGTTCATGGTATTTTGCCAAGGTCGGGTCCTTCGCCCCATAGTCCCCTGCTGTTTGTCGAACTACCAGCTGGGAATCGCTGTGGGCTTTCAAGTTTCTTACACCAATTTTTCTGGCTAGGCGTAACCCTGCTATGAGAGCTTCGTATTCAGCCATATTGTTGGTGACGTTAAAGCCGAACTTGATGGCCTTCATTACTTCTAGACCTTCGGGGCCTCTGATAATTACCCCAGCTCCCTGGTGTTCGGACCCTGAGGCTCCGTCTACATACAAAGTCCATTCTGGCTCACCTTCGCCAGGATCCGAATGGCTGTCCTCGGTGATGGGTACTTCGGCAATGAAGTCTGCCAGGGCTTGAGCTTTTATGGCTTTCCGAGGTTCATAAGTAATGTCGTGCTCGCCAAGCTCTATACACCATTTGGAAAGCCTTCCCGAATGATCAACTTTCCTCATGACGTCCCGTAGAGGTAGACTACTTCGGACGATGATTGGGTGAGCTTGAAAATATGGCCGTAGTCTTCTTCCTGCCAGTACCAGGGCATATATAGCTTTTTGTAGCAAGGGATACCTGACTTCGGCGCCGTGCAGGGACTTGCTTACATAATAAACCGGCCATTGCTTCGGCCCTTCCTCTTTCACAAGGACCGAGCTTACTGCTTTTTCTGTGACGGCGAGGTACAACACGAGGGGCTCTCCCTCGCGAGGTTGTCGAAGAGTGGGCAGACGGGCTAAGTAGATTTTGAGTTCTTCCCAAGCCCTTTGGCAGTCCTCATTCCAAGGATGATCATCACATCCGAGGTTGCCCTCCTTTTTTGCTGCCTTAGTGAGGACTTTGAAGAATGCTCGACACCGGTCTCCATACCTGGAAATAAACCTGCTAAGAGAGGTTATCCTTCCGGTGAGTCTCTGCACATCTTTTATTGTGACGGGAGTTCGGAATTCAAGCAGAGCCTTAATTTTTTCTGGGTTAGCATCAATGCCTCTTTCTGATACCATGTACCCAAGAAACTTTCCCGAGGTTACGCCGAAGATGCATTTTTCGGGATTAAGGCGAATCCCGAAGGTTCTGAGCTGGTGGAAAGTTTCCTTTAGATCTGCGACGTGGTCGTTAGGCAGCTTGCTCTTGACTATCATGTCATCGACATAGACTTCCATGTTCCTCCCTATTTGGTCATTAAAGACCTTGCTCATCAACCTCTGGTAGGTAGCTCCTACATTTTTTAGCCCGAAGGGCATTCTGATGTAACAATACGTTCCACCCTCGGTGATGAAGGCGGTCTTCTCCTCATCTTCGGGGTCCATCCTTATTTGATGATACCCACTGAAGGCGTCTAGGAAACTTAGGAGCCCGTATTCGGCAGTTGAGTCTACCAACTGGTCTATTGGTGGGAGAGGGTATGAATCTTTTGGGCAAGCATCGTTCAAGTTTCTGAAGTCGATGCACATTCGGAGCTTACTGCTCCCTTCTTTTGTGGCAATAACCACGTTGCTCAACCATTCGGGGTACTTGACCTCCCTGATTACATCTGCGTCCAATAAGCGCTGGACTTCGGCTTTGACGAAGTTATTTTTATGGACTGAGATGCCCCGTTTCTTTTGCCGAACAGGTTTTGCTTCCGGACTTACTTTAAGGCTATGCTGTATTATGCGAGGGTCTACCCCCGGCATATCTTTCGGCGAGTAGGCAAACAGATCTTTATTCATTGTTAGAAAGGATACAAGTTTTTTCTTGTCACCTTCGGCCAAGTTTTTCCCTATTCGGGTACTTCGGCCTGGGACAAGTTCTACTTCTTCCATTTCTACCTTCGCGGGATCTTCTGCTTCTCCCTCTTTTGGTTTTCCATCTGGCAAAGCCTCTGCCTCTACAGTTTGTGCGAAGTTGGTTGCTGGAGCTTTTCGCGCCTTGACGAACACTTTCCTTACTTCGCCCTGATCAATGAAGATTTCCGCGTCTCCATCCTTGGTGGCAAAAGTGACAGTTAAGTACTTTACATCAGGGCGAATGTGCAGATTTCCTTGTGTTTGCCTTCCAAGGATGGCGTTATATGACGAAGGAACATCCATGACAATGAACCTTGTCATTGTGGAGGCAAATAATTCGTCTGTCCCGTCTACCGAAGTTCCTTTCATCATTAGGGGAAGATCGATCCATCCGAGGACGGGCAGTTCGGATGGCCCTACCCCGAAAGTAGGCGAAGTGACGGGCTTGAGATCGGTGTTGGATATACCCAAGTTCGGCAGCAAATGTGAAAACAGGACGTCGGCGTTTGATCCATCGTCAAGCAACACTCTCTTGACGTCCCAGTTTCCTATCCTCACCATGACCAACAGCGGATCGTCATGGGGAAAGATGACGGTGGAACCATCCTTGCGGGCCAGTTTCTTCGTCGGACTCTGATATTCCATCACTGATATTTCTCTGGCCTTCCTCTTTCTTTCCGAGGATGGAAGTCCTGTCGTAATTGTTTGTATTATTCCCGCCGGAGGTGGAGGACGCCTCTTCGAACTTCGGCTCCTCCGTCTGTCGGAGTCGTAGTCTTCGTCATCTGCCTTTCCTTCTTCCTTCTTCCTTCCTTTCGGCGAAGGCATTCACAGATATCACCGAAGTTGGCCTTGTTTTATCAGCGACTCTATGCACTTTTTCAATTGGAAACAGTCTTCGGTGTCGTGGCCGTGGTCGCTGTGAAACTGGCAGAACTTCTTCATTTTCTTTTTATTATCAGCGGTCATGGCCCTTGGCCGCTGAATCTGGGTCCCCTGTCTTTCCATCGTCATGAGGATGTTGGTCCTCGTGGTGTTCAGGGGTGTGAAGGTTAGGGGTTTCCTTTCCTTAATCCTTCGAGGTCGCCCTGCCTGGTCGGCTGGATACCGCGTTTGCTGGCTGGACCCCTCGGCATGGGTGTGGTCAGACTTCGGTCCACCCATCCTCAGCTCTTTGGCTGTCATGTGCTATTCGGCCCTTCGGTAGAATTCACCAAGCGTGTCCGGGGGGTCCTTGGAAAACTCGTAGAACAGCTGTGAGTCCCTCCGAAGGCCCCGTGTCATGGCGAGAATGCGTATTTCGGGGCGAAAGTCTGGAACACTTAAGGCTTCTCTGTTAAACCTTTCGACATAGTCGCGGATGGTTTCTCCATTCTTCTGCGCTATGTCGAACATCTGGACAGGCATCTTCGCCGTCGGCCGGCTTCCAATGAATTGCTGCGTAAAGGCCGTAGATAACTCCTAGAACTCCCTGATGGTTCCGGGAGCCAACGAATTGTACCACGCTGTTGCTGGTCCTGTGAGGGTGACCTCAAAACATTTGCACAGGGTAGCATCATCAGCACCGTGCAGCACCATGCTGCGTTTGTATTTGGTTAGATGAGCCTGTGGATCAGTTCGGCCATCATAGGTTTCTAGCCGAGGGACCCGGAAGTCACCCGGCATGGCTGCCTCAACTACTGCTCGGGTGAACGGCGATTCATCCCCACAGAAAGTTTCAGACAGCCTGGCCCAGACTGGTTTGCGAGCTACCTGTTTTTCCACTTTCTCCAACCTCGCTAATATTTTCCCCATAAGGAGCGTGGCACTGGGCTCTTCTTCCTGCTGCTTGTAGGCTTCTGGGAAGGGAGATTGCCGGCGTCTCTTCGGGGAGTGACTCCGGCGCCGAGGGGATGGGGACTTCGCCTCAGGTGATGAGCTCCTTTGGCGTGGGATTTTAGGTCGCTTGGACCCCATTTGTCCCGTAGGTCACGCCCCGAGGGGTATATTTTCCGTCGAAGACTCATCACGCGGATCCCCGCTTCCCGAACTGCGATAGGTTGATTTAGGGCTTTTCTCCCGAGGGCGTACTGGCGAGGAAGGCCTTTGGGCCTGAGTAGGTTGCGGCCACCTTCGGTCTATCTGCTGTGTCATTTCAGCCACAATAGAGCGCTGAAAGTCGCGTAGAAAACTCATAGTTATGACTAGAGGACGTTCTTCCTCAGGCGAGGAAGTCCCTGGAAGGGTTTGCTCAGTAGCCGGTTGAGCTTCAGGCGCGGACGAGGACTTTGGAAGTCCCTTGTCCTTTGAACACCGAGTTTCAACAACAGCGACCTGAGGGTGAGTTCCCACAGACGGCGCCAAATGATGCCCAGCAGCATCTTCGTCGGGTGACATTATGACTTCGGGAGGGACTTCCTGAGAGGGAGGACGTCTGGAGCAAAGATTTCCCAGAGGAGTGTGCCTGAAATGCTCAGAAAAGAAAAGGTTAGGAGGTCCCCGGAGTATTTTTCCGGGGAGGAGCCTCCGACGCCCAAGTCAGTGTTCTGAGGGGAGATAGAGGAAGAGCACTAAGAGGCTAGGTGGCCTTGCCTGTTCGTGTTTTCTCAGGGAGAGGGGGTCGGATCCTTTGCCAGGGCCTGTTTCCTAGTATTTATAGGGGTGCCCAGCCCGTTCAGATCACGACACGTGTTCGGTCGGATGCGATCTGTACTTCTGGGCGTAGGGGACAGGTAGCCGTTTGTAGGCTCCTCGGGTCTGGGACCGAGATAGGTCGTGACAAGACTTGGACGGCGTCGGCGCGTCAGACCGCTCTTCGAGGCGGCGTGTAGCGCATGTGGGCGACATGTCAGAGACTCCTTAAATGCTCATGCCGTACTCCCGAGGTTCTCTGGGCGAGGTCGTCCTTTGGTACAGACGCCCTTCTTCGGGAATTATGCCCGTAGTTCGGGGAGTTCCCTGGATCGGGCGTTCCGCCTTCGGGGAGATTCTCTCCTACTTGAAATAGCTGGTTCTTCATCCCCGATGGTGATCCATTTGGTCCCCCGAGGGAGCCGGTAACATCCTTGAAATTCCTGACATATTAGCCGAAGTCCCGAGTTTGAGGTGTTTGACTTCGCTCCTTCCGAGGTTAGTGATAACACCTCTTTTGGATGACGTCAGGCTCCCCGACCACACTTTTGGTAGGAAGCATGTACTGAGAAAGGTGATAGCCCTTCGGCTATCAAGCGGTGTCTAGCAACACATCATTGCTACCCAAGTGACAAGATTGTCGATGATTCGACCAAACCTTTGTGATCATCACCCATATATGCCATTGTCCCTTTGTCCAAGATATCAATACTAAGCACGAGACATGGAATGTGTCACTCGTCTATAGCTCAATCTGTGATTTCTTAATTACCAAGTAGACCAACTTAAACTAATGACATTGAGGTCGTATATCAACTCATCCGAGCATGGCCATGCACTTTCTAAGTCTTACTCTATCAAGGGGCCCGAAGATATCACTCCCGTTACATAGGAGGGACAAATCCCATCTTGATAATACAAATCCCTCCACATGATATGTGTAACATACCCAATCCCCCCCTTAAAGTTCACTTAGTTACGAGCAAAAAAGGAAAGTATCAAAGTATGTGTCACATGTCTTCAGATGATACCTAGGTCATAAGGACTACATATACCATGATCACTATGAGAGTCACTGTGACACTGAAATAATGATCCATGGGAATAGTGTTTCTCAACGGTGGGTCGGTCCAGTACACAAGTTCTCCAACTTTTACCTTCATATGTAGACTTACATATCTCACTGTATTAGTCTTCCACTATAATGCTAGCTTTATGTATTTACACTGTTAACCATACTCCATGTGAATAAACATTAGACCAGGGACATTTGGTAGAATATCATTATTCTAGGGTTACCAACTCTATCCAAGATTATAGGGACCGATTACTTGGAGCTAACTTGGTTATTTACCCAACAAAACAACGAACATAATTGCTGGATTAATGCCTTAATAAAATATCATGACTCAATGTGCAAAAAATACAATCATCTCATGATTGGCTTTTTGGGCACAACACTAACAGTCCTTTCATTGGCTTCCTTTAATGTCTCTTGAATCTTCTTGACTTTGGCAGTAGACTCTTCAATAATTTTGGGACCCAACTCTAGCCTATCTGAGGCTTCCACCTAACAGTGGGGTGTCATGCACCTTATTCCGCATAATGCTTCATAAGGCGCCATGCCAATGGTGCTTTGGTAACTATTGTTATATGAGAATTCCACCAATGGCAAGTGTTGGTCCCATTCACCTTTAAAATCCAACGCATAGCTCCTAAGCATGTCTTCCAATATCTGTATCACCCTTTCAGATTACCCATCTGTCTGAGGATGAGAAGCAGTACTCAGGTGGATTTTGGTTCCTAGTGCTTTATGAAAAGCACTCCAAAACCGAGCTGTAAATCTTGGATCTCTATCAGATACAATGGAGTCTGGCACTCCATGTAGTCTCACTATCTCCTAGACATAGATCTGAGCTAACTTCTCCAAGGAGTCTGTGAGTTTCATAGGTAAGAAGTGGGCACATTTGGTTAGCCTATCCACAATGACCCAGATTGTATCATGCCTTAATCTGGTCATAGGCAACCCAGTCAAAAAGTCCATGGTTATGTTGCCTCACTTCCTCACTGGTATAGGTAGAGTCTGTAGGGTACCAGCTGGCTTCTGGTGCTCTACCTTTACCCTCTGGCATGTGGCACATTTGGAGACATAAGTAACTATGTCTCTCTTCATGTTTGGCCACCAGAAGTGAGTCTTCAAGTCTTTATACATTTTCTCACTTCCTGGATGGATGTTCAACTTGCTTGTGTGAGCTTCTTCAAGTATTTCATCCCTGAGCTTTGCTCCTTTAGGCACATATATTCGGTCCTTGAAGTACAGTAATCCTTGCTTGTAGGCAAAGGATTGATACAAGGAACCTTTTTCCTCTCCTGAAATCTTTTTCAGATCAGGATCTGTCTCCTGTGCCTTTCTGGCTTCTTCAATCCATCTAGACTGAATTGTCAATGTGTAAATTTGGGCTTCCTCCCACTTATGCCATTTATGCCATAGGCATAGCAGACTATTTTGCTCATCATGATCAGCTATGGATCCTCCTTTCAGAAGTCCTGTGTACTTCCTACTCAAGGCATCTGCTACTAGATTGCCTTTGCCCTCTGTGTACTGTATACTACAGTCATAGTCCTTGATGTACTCTAACCATCTCCTTTGCCTCATGTTCAACTCTTTCTGAGTGAACAAGTACTTTAGGCTCTTATGGTCAGTGTAGATCACAAAGGAACTACCCATCAAGTAATGTCTCCATTGCTTCAAAGCAAAAATCACTGCTACCAGTTCTAGGTCATGGGTAGGATAATTTTGCTCATGGGGTGTTAACTGCCTTGACCCATAAGCAATAATATTTCTATCTTGCATAAGCACACAACCTAACCCAGATCTAGATGCATTTGTATATATGATGTAGGGCTTACTTGGATCAAGAAGAATCAATACTAGAGCTTCAGTCAACCTCTACTTGAGCTCCTGGAAACTGTTTTCACACTTCTCAGTCCACTCAAATCTTTGACCCTTCTTGGTCAGATGAGTAAGAACTGAGGTAATCATGGAAAAACCTGATACAAATCTCCTGTAGTATCCAGCTAATCCTAGGAAACTTCTAATTTCCTTTACAGTCTTTGGTCTTCCCCACTCTTGTACTGCCTTGACCTTTTCAGGGTCTGCCTTAAGGCCTTGTGCATCTATGATCTGTCCTAAGAAAGACACCAGCTTTATCCAGAATTCACACTTGGATAACTTAGCATAAAGCTGATGCTGCTACAGAGTCTTTAAGACAATCTTTAGATGATGTTCATGCTCATTTTCATCCTTGGAATGCACTAGGATGTCATCAATGAACACAACCACAAATTTGTCTAGATGTGGTCTGAACACCCTATTCATCAAGTCAATGAAAGCAGCTAGGGCATTAGTCAAACCCAAATGGCATGACTGTGTACTCATAATGCCCATATCTGGTCCTGAATGCAGTCTTAGGAATATCTTCTTCCATTACTCTTAATTGGAAGTATCCATATCTCAAATCTATCTTGGAGAAGATCTTAGCTCCCTTGAGTTGATCAAATAGATCCTCAATCCTAGAGAGTGGATACTTGTTCCTGATAGTCACTGCGTTAAGCTTCCTATAGTCAATGCATAGTCTTAAAGATCTGTCATTCTTTTTCAAAAAGAGAACAGGAGCTTCCCATGGTGAAACACTTGGCCTTATGAACCCTTTTTCAAGAAGTTTATCAAGTTGTTTCTTGAGCTCAACCATCTCTGTGATTGACATTCTGTAAGGAGGTATGGATATTGGACTAGCTTCTGGTTGCAGCTTGATTTCAAATTCAATCTCCCTTTGTGGAGGAATACCGAGCAGGTCTTTAGGAAAGACTTCTAGAAAGTCTCTCACCATAGGTATTCTGTCCACGTCCTTATCACAGTGCAATTCATTCAATGCATAACAGTAATCATGCTAAAAAATAACAGATATCTCATCTAATACCTTTAGCTCCATGCCATGCATTTCATACACTAATTCCTTAGAATTCACTAACGCATGCACTTCGCCATTAGGCAATGTGATTTCCCTCTTAGCATAATCAATTCTTATGTTATGCATAGCAAGGCAATTCATACCCAGCACTAAATCATACTTAGGAATATCCAACACTAACAGATTAGTCATAGCCTTAGTCTTTCCTACTACTAGCTCACAATCCTTAGCTAGGTTATTAGTGAAAAGACATTGACTACCTGCTGTTTTCACTAAGGATATCCTAGGCATGATTTCAGTAGGCAATTTCATGGCATCAACAAATTTCCTAGCCACTATAGACATAGATGCACCAGTATCAAATAGAACACTAACAGGCATACCATTAAGGTAAATGTTACCTCTTAGTGCTCCTCCCTGCTCTGATGTCTCTGGCCTCTCCACTTGGAAGACTCTGCCAGCTCTCTGCACTGGAGGCCAAGGCACTGGAGGAACTGGCCTCTGCTGTCCCTCCCTTGGTGCTCCTCCTCTAGGTCCTGCCCCAATAGGTCTTACTGGACCTTGGTCTTCTGGCCTCCTTTGAGCCTGTGGGCAGTCTTTGATCCAATGATCCATGGATCCACATCTTAGACACGCTTGGGTGTCAAAGTAGCAAGGTTTCTTTCCATGAAACCTCCTACACTTAGGGCACCTTAGGCCAAGGAACTTCCCCTTAACCTTGCCCTCACCACCAAAATGGGAACTCTTGGCAATTCCCTTGCCATGTGGTGGCTTCTTCTGCTTGCCTCCTACCTGACTACTTTCCCCTGGTCCTTTGGGAAAGTACTTAGTCTCATACTCCTCTTGCTCTACTAATAGAGCTTTCTGTACTGCTTCATAGTATGTAACTGCTCCAAAAGGTCTAACAGCCTTTCTAATGTCTAACTTTAGGCCTCTGACAAATCTTTTGGCCTTCAATTCCTCTAGTCCATGATACTGATGAGCATACCTCACCAACTAATTGAATTTGTGCTCATACTCTAGGGCACTGAGGTTGTCCTGCCTTAGAGCATCAAATTCAGCTTGCTTCATATCCTTAATAGCATCACTAATGTACTGCTCCGGGAATAGTTGTGTGAACTCTAGCCAGCTCATCTCAATATCTCTTCCTAGCCTTCTCCCTTTATGGAAAGCATACCTACCTCTGGTGTTTCTCCACCACATCTTTACACTGCCTACCAAGTTGTAAGTAGCCAGTGACACCTTCTTGGTGGAGCTGAGTGGCATCCTCTCAAACATCTTTTCTATGAAGATTAACCACTTGTTAGCGCTCTCTGGCCTAGCTCTTCCATCAAACTTTGGAGGTCTTAGGCCCTGGAACGTCTCCAACAGTCTGATCTCATCTAGGCCTTCTAGATCCTCTCATCTATGTCTCTTGGATCTGTGAGAGTCCTCTGTATGGTGATGCTCTCTATGATCTCTCTACCTCTTCCTAGATCTTCTCTCATGGCCACCCTCAATCTCATTCCTAGCGGAGGAATGGTCATAGACTGAGGGATTGGTCCTAGACACCTGACCAATCTGAGACCTTAGTCTTCTGCCTCTTGGATTTCTCCAATCTTCATCTTCCACCTCAATGGTCTCATCATTTGTGTCTTCTAAGCTTCCAGAATGAACATATTCAGATGTGTTCCTAGTATCCTCTTCTGGTTGCTGCTGTGCATCTTGAACTGGTTTTGCCGGAGCTACTTGGACTCCCTGCTGTTGTGCTTGAATCAACCTCATTACGTTTTCATTGATTAGAGCTAAGTTCCTCTGCAGCTCTAACCAAACCTGAGGCACTTCAGGGTTTGGTACCCCCCATTGCCGCTGATTCCCTCTATTCTGTCCATTTCCTTGTTGCCTAGAATCAGTAGGAGGCCTTCAGGGTGGTTCCCTTCTCCTTGTGGCTGTTGGGTTTCGGGAGCCAAACAGCGCAGCGGAATTTAACCGAAACCCTCCAGGATCCAACTGAAACGGGGTAAACCGGGTGTTCGAAAAATTTCATACCTAATTTTCGATTGAGATCTCTCACTCAACTGTAGAGTCGAATCACAAAACCTGAACAGTTGACGTGTTCAAGCTCTCTATGGTATCCACACGAGCCCCTCGGGATCACCACGCTTCCACCACGTCCCGGTAGATGCGTTTCTCTTGCGCTCGCAGTGCTAGCTTGCGTCCTCCAAGGAATTGCAAGAGAAGAGTACGGCTGTCCTTTTTGGAGGCTAGGGCAAGGAGACTTGCGAATTTCTCACTTAAAAGTTGTATTTATAGTGAGAGAAGAGTGCGGCTGTCCTTTTTGGAGGCTAGGGCAAGGAGACCTGCGAATTTCTCACTTAAAAGTTGTATTTATAGTGAGACTCAACTTCCAGGCCTAATAGGTTTCAAAGCCCTAATCCAATTAGGATTTAATTTCGGGCTTAATAATGGCTCAACCTTTTGGGCCTATTATTAATTCGAAATTAAAGTGAAACCATAACCCCAAATAATTAGCCCATTTGCACTCTAATGATCCAAATTGCTCTATGTGTGCGACCCAATAGGCTCTTATCACGTTGGCAATGATCATAAATCACATTAATGATCATAAGCAATGAGCGGTGTCAAGCAACACATCATTGCTACCCAAGTGACAAGATTGTCGATGAAATTGTCGACTATAACCTTTATGATCATCACCGATATATGCCCATTGTCCCTTTGTCCAAGATATCAAGACTAAGCACGAGACATGGTAATGTGTCACTCTCGTATAGCCCAATCTTTGGTTTCTTGATTACCGAGTAGACTAACTTAAACTGATGACATTGATATCATATATCAACTCATCCGAGCATGGCCATGCATTTTCTAAGTCTCACTCTATCAAGGAGCCCGAAGATATCGCTCCCGTTACATAGGTAGGGATTCAAATCCCATCTTGATCATACAAATCCTCCTCCGCATGATATGTGACATACCCAATGACCTCCTTCAAGTTCACTCAGGGTACGAGCAACAAAGGAAAAGTATCAAAGTATGTTTCTACTCACATGTCAGGGGAACCTTGATGATCTTAGGTCGAAGAACTACATATACCACTGATCACTATGGGAATCACTTATGATATGACGCTCATATATAACGATCAATGTAGTGTTCTCATGGTGGGTCGGGTCCAGTACACAAGTTCTCCAACTTGTACCCATATGTAGACTACATATCTCATATTAGTCTCCACATATGCTAGTCGTTATGTATTATTGCAACCCGCTCCACAATAATACTAGACCAGGGACTTTTAAGAATATCATTATTCTAGGGTTACAATTATGTTTGTTAAGTTACGCAGGAACAAAACAACAAACATAAATGCTGGATTAATGCCTTAATAAAATATCATGACTCAATGTGCAAAAATACAATCATCTCATGACTGGCTTTTGGGCACAACACTAACAGTGGCAACCATGTTTACTTCCTACATTGATGATCCATCATAGAGCACATATAAAGATCACAGGTATTTCAATGGTACTTGACACTACTAGCTGACCAAACTGAGTTCATATATGTAGATGCATGCAATGCAACTATATGCAACGTACATGTATAAACCACGTTCTGATACCAACTTCTGTTACCCACTTTGGGGTAGTCCAGTTATGGTGCCAAAACTGTGCATTTAGACTCCCAGGATTCGTAATGTTCTGTAGGCCATCAGAACACTACCCTTAGTGTGCATACCCAAGTGGCCCTCTTGGGCACTATGTAAATACATGTATATTGGTCCAACCATCACATACATATTCACATTTCATGCACACCATGGTAGCAAAGAAGGAAAACACTAGCACAAGTCTTAGTTTTGGCTTCCACACATTAGGCAATCTTGTTAAGTTCTAGTGGCCAGCTACTGCACCTGTAACTTCCACTAATAAACTGTATCATTCTAGCCTCATACCCACTGTTTTCTTTCCTCCACTATGAAGTAGATACTTAGAGCAAACCAAGGAATTTTTTTTACAGCAATAGCACACCTATGGACCAAGTTATGGATTTTTGAAGTTGGTTACAAAATTTTGACCAAATGAACTGTAACTCAGCAAAATTTGAAACATCATATCTTTGGCTACAATGCTCTAAATACAGAAATTCCAAATCATAGTTAACCTTCTAGATGTCCTCTAGCTGTGGTCAAAATTTTATACAAAGATTTATTCTACACAGGGAGATATTAAACTTTATGTCCAGAGTCAAAATTCTGGCAACTTTTGGACCATTTTCCCATACAATTTTTCCAAGCCATGCAAACACTTCATTCACAAGGGGAAATCCCTCCAAGGCTATCCCATATATGTCCATTACACATAGGAATTACATTCCCTTTCTTTTAACAACTTTATGTGTCCAAAACAGAATTTAAAAGTAAGCAGCCCATCATTCACACTTAGGCAGCTTTGCACCACATCACTTACATAGCCAAAACATTATTCAAATGTTCACATACTTATCTCATTTTACATACACCACATGTACATGCATACATGCACTAAAATTTGGTCTTAACTCAGCTAAATACGCACCCTAGGTTACAGGAGGTCCTGAGACACAATGGACTCCAAAAATAGGATGCTGGACAGCTGCTGCACAACACAGTAAGTACCACCATTAAAAATAACAAATGTGCTCCTAAAATCACCAAACTTTCCAGATCACAACTAAAAATATGGAAGTTCATGTACCTGAAATTTCAGATTAAAAATCAAACCACAAAGGTTAGTTTGAAGGTGATCTTTCAGCTGGACCTGAAATGACAGAATTGATAAGAGTAAGTTTCATTGAGAAACTTAGTAAGGGTAACACTTGGTTTCTTAAGGTAATGTGGTCCTCATTAAAACCTGCATCCAAAGACACTAAACAAAAAAACCACAATGCATATATACAAGATATAGCAGCCAAATGCAGCAGCCAAACACAAACAACAAACACATGAAATGTGGCAGCAACATATACCATAGGTTAGTCCATAAACCACATAATAAACACAACCAAATCACTATGGCAGCCCTCCTCAAGCTAATGCTTGGTCTTAGGAGGATTTTAGTAGTAGTTAGTACTAACTTTGGGCTCTAGAAACCCTCACTTTACTGCCATCATTGTGCACTTCACACTAGGTCACAAAACCTTCAATAAGTGCACTCCCGTCACTAAGTGATAGCCGAAGGACTATCGCCTCTCTCACCCCGTGCCTCCCACCGAAAACAAGGTAACCGGAGAGCTTAATGTCACCTGAAGGAGACACTATCACTGACCTCGGAAGTAGCAAAGTCAAGACGTGTCAAACTCGGGACTTCGGCTAATACCTTAGGAACTCCAAAAACGTTACCAGCTCCCTCGGGGGACCAAGTGGATCGCCTTCGGAGGCGAAGGTCTAGCTATTCCAAAATGGGAGAATAGTTGGCCCGAAGACGGAACCCTCGAGCTAGGGGGATTCCCGAACTAGTGGTACACCGGCTAAAGAAGGACGTCTGTACCAGGGGATGACCTCACCCAGGGGACCTCGGGAGTACGGCAGGAGCATTTAAGGAGCCTCTGACATGTCATCCACAGGCGCTACACGCCGCCTGGAATGGCGGTCTGACACGTCCACGCCGTCCAGGTCTTGTCACGACCTGTCTCGGACCAAGGCTCGAGGAGCCTGCAAACAGCCACTTGTCCCCTACGCCCGAAGGTACAGGAAAGATCTGACCGAACACGTGTCATGATCTGAACGGACTGAACACTCCTATAAATACCAGGAAACAAACCCTGGCAAGGGGGACGCTCCAGGACCAAACCCCCTTTTTCCTTGAGAAAACACGAACAGGCAAGGCCACTAGAACCTTTAGTGCTCCCCCTTTACCTTCTCAAGACACTGACTTGGGCGTCGGAGGCTCCTCCCCGGAAAAACACTCCGGGGACCTCCTAACCCTCTCTTCTGAGCTTTTCAGGCACGCTCCTCTGGGAAATCTGGGCTCCAGGCGTTCTCCCTCTCAGGAAGTCCCTCCAGAAGTCACAATGTCATTTAACGAGGATGCCTCGGGGCATCATTTGGCGCCGTCTGTGGGAAAGCACTCTGAGGTCGCCGTTGTTGAAACTCGGCATTCAAAGGACAAGGGACTCCCGAAGTCCCCGTCCGCGCCTGAAGCTCAACCGGCCACTAAGCAAACCCTTCCAGGGACTTCCACGCCGGAGGAAGAGCGTCCTCTGGTCATAACCATGAGTTTCCTGCGCAACTTTCAACGTTCTGTTGTGGCTGAAATGACACAGCAGATAGACCGAAGGTGGCCGCAACAGACTCAGGCCCAAAGGCCTCCCTTGCCAGCATGCCCTCGAGAGCGAAGCCCCAAACCAACCCACCGTAGTTCGGGAAGCAGAGATCCGCGTGAGGAGTCTTCAACGGAAAATATGCCCCTCGGGGCACGACTTACAGAACGAGCCAAGTCCAGGCGACCCGAAGTCCCACACCGAAGGAGCTCGTCGCCTGAGGCGAGGTCCCTGTCCCCCCAACGCCGAACTCACTCCCCGAAGAGACGCCGACAATCTCCCTTCCCAGAGGAAGAACCTAGTGCCACGATCCTTATGGAGAGGATACTAGCAAGACTAGACAGGGTAGAAAAACAGGTAGCTCGCAAGCCCGTCTGGGCCAGGCTGTCTGAAACCTTTTGTGGGGATGAGTCCCCGTTCACTCAAGCCATAGTTGAGGCTGCCATGCCTGGCGACTTCAGAGTACCTCGGCTCGAAACTTATGATGGCCGTACTGATCCACAGGCCCATCTGACTAAGTACAGACGCAGCATGATGATGCACGGTGCCGACGACGCTACCTTGTGCAAATGTTTCGAGGTCACCCTCACAGGACCAGCAACTGCGTGGTATAATTCATTAGCTCCAGGAACCATCACAGAATTCCAGGAGTTATCCACGGCCTTCACGCAGCAATTTATTGGAAGTCGGCCAACGGCGAAGATGCCTGTCCAAATGTTCGACATAGCGCAAAGAAATGGAGAAACCATCCGCGACTATGTCGAGAGGTTCAACAGAGAAGCCTTGAGCGTCCCAGACTTTCGGCCCGAAATACGCATTCTCGCCATGACGCGGGGCCTTCGGAGAGACTCACAGCTGTTTTACGAGTTCTCCAAAGACCCCCCGGACACGCTTGGCGAATTTTACCGAAGGGCCGAACAGCACATGACGGCCGAAGAACTGAGAATGGGTGGACCGAAGTCCGATCACACCCGGGCCGAAGGGTCCAACCAGCAAACCCGGTACCCAACCGAACAGGCAGGCCGACCTCGGAGGATGAGGGGAAGGAAACCCCCAATCTTCACACCTCTGAACACCACAAGGACCAACATCCTCATGACAATGGAAAGGCAGGGGACTCAGATTCAGCGACCAAGAGCCATGACCGCTGATAATAAAAAGAACATGAAGAAGTTCTGCCAGTTTCACCGCGACCACGGCCACGACACCGAAGACTGCTTTCAATTGAAGAAGTATATAGAGTCGCTAATAAAACTGGGCCAACTTCGGCGTTATCTGCGGATGCCCTCCCCGAAAGGGAAAAAGGAGGAGCTCCCCGAAAGGGAAAAAGGAGGAGGAAGGAAAGGCAGAAGATGAGGATTACGACTCCGACAGGCGGAGGAACCGAAGTCCAAAAAGGCGCCCTCCACCTCCGGCGGGAGTAATACAGACAATCACGACGGGGCTCCCATCCTTGGAAAGAAAGAGGAAGGTCAGAGAAATAGCAGTCATGGAATATCAGAGTCCAACAAAGAAACTGGCCCGCAAGGATGGCTCCGCCGTCATCTTTCCCTATGACGATCCGCTGTTGATCACGGCAAGGATAGGAAACTGGGACGTCAAGAGAGTGTTGCTTGACGATGGATCAAACGCTGACGTCCTGTTTTCGCATTTACTGCCGAACTTGGGCATATCTAGCAACGATCTCAAGCCCGTCACCTCGCCTACCTTCGGGGTAGGACCATCCGAACTGCCCGTCCTCGGATGGATCGATCTCCCCTTAATGATGAAAGGAACTTCGGTAGAGGGGACTGCTGAATTATTTGCCTCCACAATGGCAAGATTCATTGTCATGAATGTCCCTTCATCGTACAACGCCATCCTTGGGAGGCAGACACAGGGAAATCTGCACATTCGCCCTGATGTTAAGTACTTAATGGTCACTTTCGCCACCAAGGATGGAGACGCGGAAATCTTCATCGATCAGAGCGAGGTAAGGAAGGTGTTCGTCAAGGCACGAAAAGCTCCAGCAAGCAACTTCGTGCAAACGATGGAGGCAAAGGCGCCAAAGAAGGGCGAGGCAAAAGATCCCGCGATGACGGAAATAGAAGAAGTGGAACTTGTCCCAGGCCAAAATACCCGAATAGGGAAAAACTTGGGCGAAGGTGATAAGAAAAAACTTGTATCTTTTTTGCTGACAAATAAAGATCTATTTGCCTATTCACCGAAAGATTTGCCGGGGGTAAACCCTGGCATAATACAGCATAGCCTTAAAGTAAGTCCGGAGGTAAAACCTATCCGGCAAAAGAAACGGAGCATCTCGGTCCACAAAAGTAACTTTGTCAAAATCGAAGTGCAGCGCTTGTTAGACGCTGGTGTCGTCAGGGAGCTAAAATACCCGGAATGGTTAAGCAACGTGGTTATTGCCACAAAAGAAGGAAGCAGTAAGCTCCGGATGTGCATCGACTTCAGAAACTTGAACGATGCTTGCCCAAAAGACTCATACCCCCTCCCACCAATAGACCAATTGGTAGACTCAACTGCCGAATATGGGCTCCTAAGTTTCTTAGACGCCTTAAGTGGGTATCATCAAATAAGGATGGACCCCGAAGATGAGGAGAAAACTGTGTTCATTACCGAGGGAGGAACATACTGTTACGTCAGAATGCCCTTCGGGCTCAAAAACGCAGGAGCCACCTACCAGAGGCTGATGAGCAAGGTCTTTAACGATCAGATATGGAGAAACGTGGAAGTATATGTCGACGATATGATAGTCAAAAGCAAGCTACCTGACGACCACGTCACAGATCTAAAGGAAACTTTCCACCAGCTCAGAGCCTTCGGGATCCGTCTCAATCCCGAAAAGTGCATCTTCGGAGTGACCTCGGGAAAATTCCTTGGGTATATGGTATCAGAAAGAGGCATTGATGCTAACCCAGAAAAAATTAAGGCTCTGCTCGAGTTCCGAACTCCGGCCACAATAAAGGATGTACAGAGACTCACTGGAAGGATAACCTCTCTTAGCAGGTTTATTTCCAGGTATGGAGACCGGTGTCGACCATTCTTCAAAGTCCTCACTAAGGCAACAAAAGAGGAGAAAAACCTAGGAAATAATGATCATCCTTGGAATAAAGACTGCCAAAAGGCCTGGGAAGAACTCAAAATCTACTTAGCCAGCCTGCCCACCCTGCGGCAACCTCGCGAGGGAGAGCCCCTCGTGTTATACCTCGCCGTCACAGAAAAAGCTGTGAGCTCGGTCCTCGTGAAAGAAGAGGGGTCGAAGCAATGGCCGGTCTATTATGTAAGCAAATCCCTGCATGGCGCCGAAATCAGGTATCCTTTGTTGCAAAAAGCTATATATGCCTTGGTGCTGGCAGGGAGAAGGCTACGGCCATACTTTCAGGCTCACCCTATCATCGTCCGAAGTAGTCTGCCACTACGGGATATCATGAGGAAGGTTGATCATTCCGGAAGGCTCTCCAAGTGGTGTATAGAGCTTGGCGAACACGACATCACTTATGAACCTCGGAAAGCCATAAAAGCTCAAGCACTGGCAGACTTCATCGCCGAAGTACCCACCACCGAGGATAGCCACCCGGATCCTGGCGAAGGTGAGCCCGAATGGACTTTGTATGTTGATGGAGCCTCGAGGTCCGAACACCAGGGAGCTGGCGTAATCATCAGAGGCCCTGAAGGCCTAGAAGTGATGAAGGCTATCAAGTTCGGCTTTAACGTCACCAACAATATGGCGGAGTATGAAGCCCTCATAGCAGGATTGCGCCTGGCCAGAAAGATTGGCATAAGAAACTTGAAAGCCCACAGCGATTCCCAGCTGGTAGTACGACAAACGGCAGGAGACTACGGGGCAAAAGATCCAACCTTAGCAAAATACCATGAATTGGTAGCAAAGCTCATTCGGGAGTTCGACACCGTAAAAATTGAAAACATACCTCGACGGTATAATGCCGAAGCAGATTGCTTGGCAAAGTCGAAAACATGCGCCGAAGAACTAAACAGCCCGAGCATTGCAATACTGAGCATAGCAACTTCGGGAAAAAGCTGGAAGGACCCGATAAAGAGGTATATCGCAGACAATGTACTCCCCGAAGACCCTAGCGAAGCCGCGAAAGTCCGAAGGCGCTCCGGTCGATTCTTCCTAATTGGCGAAGAGTTGTATCGGCAGGGATATGCAAACCCATTACAGAGATGCGTTGGCGAAGAGGATACTGAAGCGATCCTCGAAGAAGTTCACGAAGGCGCTTGTGGTTCACACATTGGAACCGACGCCCTGGTAGCAATAATACTTCGCCAAGGGTACTTTTGGCCTACCCTAAGAAAGGACACTAGGCAATTCATATAGAAATGTGGCAGTTGCCAAAAACACGCGAATATCCAGAGGATGTTAGTGTTGTGCCCAAAAGCCAATCATGAGATGATTGTATTTTTGCACATTGAGTCATGATATTTTATTAAGGCATTAATCCAGCAATTATGTTTGTTGTTTTGTTCCTGCGTAACTTAAAAAACATAATTGTAACCCTAGAACAATGATATTCTTAAGAGTCCTTGGTCTAGTATTATTGTGAAGCGGGTTGCAATAATACATAACGACTAGCATATGTGGAGACTAATCTGAGATATGTAGTCTACATATGGGTACAAGTTGGAGAACTTGTGTACTGGACTGACCTACCATGAGAACACTACATGGATCGTTATATGAGTGTCATAAGTGATTCTCATAGTGATCATGGTATATGTAGTCCTTCGACCTAAGATCATCAAGGTTCCCTACATGTGAGTCACATACTTTGATACTTTCCTTTGTTGCTCGTAACTGAGTGAACTTGAAGGAGGTCATTGGGTATGTCACATATCATGCGGAGGGATTTGTATGATCAAGATGGGATTTGTCCCTCCTATGTAACGGGAGTGATATCTTCGGGCCCCTTGATAGAGTGAGACTTAGAGAATGCATGGCCATGCTCGGATGAGTTGATATATGATATCAATGTCATCAGTTTAAGTTGGTCTACTCAGTAATCAAGAAACCAAAGATTGGGCTATACGAGAGTGACACATTCCATGTCTCGTGCTTAGTCTTGATATCTTGGACAAAGGGACAATGGCATATATCGGTGATGATCATAAAGGTTTAGTCGAATCATCGACAATCTTGTCACTTGGGTAGCAATGATGTGTTGCTAGACACCGCTCATTGCTTATGATCATAAATGTGATTTATGATCATTGCCAACGTGGTAAGAGCCTATTGGGTCGCACACATAGAGCTATTTGGATCATTAGAGTGCATGGGCTAATTATTTGGGTTATGGTTTCACTTTAATTTCGTATTAATAATGGGCCCAAGAGTTGAGCCATTATTAAGCCCGAAATTAAATCCTAATTGGATTAGGGCTTTGAAACCCATTAGGCCTGGAAGTTGAGTCTCACTATAAATACAACTTTTAAGTGAGAAATTCGCAGGTCTCCTTGCCCTAGCCTCCAAAAAGGACAGCCACACTCTTCTCTTGCAATTCCTTGGAGGACGCAAGCTAGCACTGCGAGCGCAAGAGAAACACATCTGTCGGACGTGGTGGAAGCGTGGTGATCCCGAGAGGCTCGTATGGATACCATAGAGAGCTTGAACACGTCAACTGTTCAGGTTTTGTGATTCAACTCTACAGCTGAGTGAGAGATCTCAACCGAAAATTAGGTATGAAAATTTTCAAACACCCGGTTTACCCCGTTTCACTTGGATCCTGGAGGGTTTCGGTTAAATTCCACTGCACTGTTTGGCTCCCGAAACCCATCAGTGGTATCAGAGCTACTGGTGAAACCCTAAATCGGGATTGAGTGTTGAATCGCATGATGCTATGTGTTCGGTTGCTTTTCGGCCATGATTAATTAGATTGATTCAAGATGCATGAAACTGGAATTCGTAATGAACATATGAGATATATGAAGAAACGACACAAATTGGTTAATGAGATTAACCTCAAATTGAATGGTATGAGATACCTATATGGATTAGGATTCTTGCAATAGTTGCAAAAACCCTAGCTTGGTTCGGATTCGGCCTGTTCGGGCACCGAAAGTAAGGTATTTTTGGTGGCTCGAATAGGAGGAGTCTCGGGTGCCTACTCCGCTCGACTTTCTCAAAATAGAAGATTTCGGGCTAAGCAATTGTAAGAAAATTTTTTGCGCACCGCCCCCCACACTGACCGGCCAGCGACCGGACCGCCGTATGCGAAGCGCCACATAAATAAAAACTGGTTAATCAACACGCGAAAATTGGCATGCATCTTTGTTGAATGAGATTTGACATGATATGCTGATTGGTGTTTGAAGCATGGTGCATGGTTATAGCCCTTGATTGGTTGTACTTGTAAATACGGCCTGCGAGTCGTGCCTTTTCTTATCACTCTCATTGTACATTCTCTTCTCACCTTACTCCCCTCGAATGTAACTCGAGGTTTCTATTATTGATGTAATGGTGCATTATGGGATCATCCAAGGTGGTATGTCCAAGGATCATCCAAGGTGGTATGTCCAAGGAGGTGACAACAAAAGGGCAGCCAAGAAAGGAAGAGAAGGAGCTTGTGAAGACTCTTTTCTTTTCTTAGGCTTTTATGATATTCTCATTGGCTTGAGAATATCGCATAGTTTGGGCTATAACCATGTCACATTTACTTTCTTGTAAGCATGAGATGCATGTTTTATATTTGTATGTGATGCATGTATAAGACAACCGGAGATAACAAATTGGTGAGATCAAAAGAAAAAAATCCCTCAAACAAATATTAAGTCATTAAATGTGATGCCTTCCAAATGTTGGCACTCGTCAAGACTTTGATCAACATTAGGTGGGTTTGCCAAAGCAAAGCACCTATGTTCATCTTGGTAAGGCGCGATGGGATAATAGTGATATCCAAATTGCTAACTTTGGGTCTGACTTAACTAAGTCATCCTAATAGGATTAGGGACTTAGAGGCATAGAGTTGGGCTTAAGCTCATGAGATGAGCTTGGACAAGTGTTGTTCACCCAACTATCCAAGAGTTGCATAAGATGCAATTGGCAAGGAGTTGCCTACCTAAATAGCTGTAACTTGAGAGAAAAGCCAAAGCTGACTCAGGTTGTGGTCAAATATGGATCTTGGCCCACTAGAATACCTTAGCGCCGAGGTGTTCCGAAATAATATCGAGGGTTATTATTTTGAGGAAAATAGTGGGAGTATCGTTTAATAAAAGTCCTTATTAAATGAATTAAAATACATGACTCTTACACTGCATATTTACTGTTGTAGATAACCATGGCACAAAACACATCGACACTTTCGTTGCGATCGATCCTTGAGAAGGAAAAACTTGAATGGGACCAACTTTCTCAAATGGTACCGAAACTTGAGGATAGTCCTCAAACAAGAGAGAAAGGCTTATGTCCTAGAGCAGCCCATTCCGAATGAGCCTGCTGCCACTGCTCCAAGAGCTGAAAGGGATGCTCACAAGAGGCATTCTGATGATGCTTTGGATGTTGCATGCCTCATGCTTATTACCATGGAATCTGAGCTTCAGAAGCAACATGAGAACATGGGGGCGTTCGATATGATCGAACATCTCAAAATGCTTTTCCAAGAGCAAGCTAGGCATGAGAGGTTTGAGACCTCTAAGGCATTGTTTCAGTGCAAGATGTCTGAGGGAAGTCCCGTGGGTCCTCATGTGCTCAAGATGATTGGGTACATTGAGAATCTTGAGAATTTGGGATTTGCTCTTCAGAAAGAGTTGGCTATCGATGTAGTCTTGCAATCGTTGCCTGAAAGCTACAGTCAGTTCGTCATGAACTATAACATGAACGACCTTGACAAGTCCCTTCCTGAATTACTCAACATGTTGAGAACTGCTGAGCAAAACCTTAAGAAGGCTAAGCCCATTTTGATGGTTCAAAAGGGCAAGGGAAAAGGAAAAGCCAACAAGAAGAAGGATAAAGCTAATGGAAAGTCCAATGCTAATTCTTCTTCAGCTGCATTGAAACCAAAGGGTGGTGTGGCAAAGGAAGGGGAGTGCTTCCATTGTAAGCAACCTGGACACTGGAAGCGCAATTGCAAGCTCTATCTTGAAGAACTTGCTAAGGAAAAGGGAAGTAAGACTTCCACTTCAGGTATTTTTGTTATAGAGGCTAACTTTTCTACTTCCTCATCTTGGGTATTGGATACTGGATGTGGATCTCACATTTGTGCAAATGTGCAGGATCTAAGTAGAAGTAGAAGATTGGCCCGAGGTGAAGTGGACCTACGTGTTGGAAATGGAGCAAGGGTTGCTGCCTTAGCCGTAGGGACTTATGTTCTCACTTTACCTAGTGGATTAGTTTTAGAATTAGACAACTGCTACTTTGTGCCTACTATTAGTAGAAATTTGATTTCTGTTTCTTGTTTGGACAAGAAAGGTTTTTCATTTATAATAAAGGACAAATGTTGTTCTATTTATTTGAATGAAATCTTTTATGGTAGTGCTCAACTTAGCAATGGGTTGTATGTTCTAGACCTCGAAGATCCAATCTATAATGTGAATACCAAGAAGGTCAGATTAAATGATTCAAACCCGACCTATCTCTGGCACTGTCGCTTGGGCCATATAAATGAGACCCGCATATCCAAGCTCCATAAGGATGGACTCTTGGACTCATTTGATTTTGAATCATATGAGACATGTGAGTCATGTTTGTTGGGCAAGATGACCAAAGCCCCATTCACAGGGCAAAGTGAAAGGGCTAATGACTTACTAGGACTCATACATAGTGATGTATGTGGCCCTATGTCTACACAAGCTAGAGGAGGTTTCCAATACTTCATTACTTTCACTGATGACTTCAGCAGATATGGCTATGTGTATCTCATGAGACACAAGTCAGAATCCTTTGAAAAGTTCAAAGAATTCAAGAATGAAGTAGAGAATCAACTCGGGAAAAGTATTAAAGTGCTTCGATCAGATCGAGGTGGAGAGTACTTGGATCGAGAATTCCTTGACTATCTGAAGGAGTGTGGTATAGTATCACAACTCACTCCACCAGGTACACCTCAATGGAATGGTGTATCTGAAAGGAGAAATCGAACTCTGTTAGACATGGTTCGCTCTATGATGAGTCAAGCTGACCTTCCAAACTCCTTTTGGGGACATGCTCTAGAGACAGCCGCTTTTACACTAAACCGAGTTCCATCTAAATCGGTTCAAAAGACACCATATGAGATATGGAGTGGGAGGCATCCCAATTTGTCTTTTATGAAGATTTGGGGCTGTGACACTTATGTGAAACATCAATCCTCTGACAAACTAGGGCCCAAATCTCAAAAATGCCTTTTTGTTGGGTATCCCAAAGAAACAAAGGGTTACTATTTCTACAATCCTTCTGAGCAAAAAGTGTTTGTTGCTCGAACTGGTGTCTTTTTGGAGAAAGAGTTTATCTCTAAAGGAACTAGTGGGAGGAAAGTAGAACTTGAAGAAATTCAAGAACAACAAGGAGACATCGAACCTGAAATGGAACCTGAACAGACACCGCAAGATGTTGTTCAAGAGTCTGTTCCTGTAGCACAGAGCCCACGTAGGTCTGGTAGGATTCGGCGTGAGCCCAAGAGATATGGATTTCTCATGACTCACACCGGTGATGTGATGCTCATGGATCAGGATGAGCCCACAACCTACCAACAAGCTATGTCAGGGCCTGACTCTGAGAAGTGGCTAGTGGCCATGAAATCCGAGATGGAATCCATGTATGAAAACCAAGTATGGACTTTGGTTGACCCACCTGAAGGGGTAAAACCCATAGGGTGCAAATGGGTTTTCAAGAAGAAAACTGACATGGATGGTAATGTGATTACCTTTAAGGGACGATTGGTTGCAAAAGGTTTCAAGCAAATTCATGGTATTGACTATGATGAAACTTTTTCACCAGTTGCTATGCTTAAATTCATCCAAATTTTGTTTGCTATTGCTGCACACTATGATTATGAGATATGGCAAATGGATGTCAAAACTGCATTCCTAAATGGAAAGCTACTTGAGGATGTGTACGTGACACAACCTGAGGGTTTTGTCACTCCTGAGAATGCCAATAAAGTGTGAAAGTTGCAAAGGTCCATTTATGGACTGAAGCAAGCTTCTCGAAGTTGGAATCTTCATTTTGATGATGCAATCAAAGAGTTTGGTTTTATCAAAAATGAAGATGAACCTTGTGTCTACAAGAAGGTTAGTGGGAGCGCTATTGTCTTCTTGGTGTTGTATGTAGATGACATACTACTCATCGGGAATGACATTCCTGAGCTACAGTCTGTGAAGACTTGGCTAGGGAAATGTTTCTCTATGAAGGACTTGGGTGAAGCAGCCTATGTGTTAGGCATCAGGATCTATAGAGATAGATCTAGAAAGCTTCTTGGCCAAAGTCAAAGTACATATATTGACAAGGTGCTAAAGAGGTTTAGCATGCAAGATTCCAAGAAAGGATTCTTGCCCATGTCACATGGTATCACTCTTTCTAGATCTCAGTGTCCGAGTACAACTGAGGAGAGAGAGCGCATGAGTAAGATTCCATATGCCTCAGCAATTGGATCTATCATGTATGCCATGATATGTACTCGTCCCGATGTCTCATATGCTTTGAGCATGACGAGTAGGTACCAATCGAACCCCGGTGAGAGTCACTGGACAGCTGTTAAGAACATCCTTAAGTACTTACGAAGGACTAAGGATGCATTCTTGGTCTTTGGAGGTGAAGATGAGCTCGTTGTAAGGGGTTACACCGATGCAAGCTTCCAATCCGATAAGGATGATTTTAGATCGCAATCTGGTTATGTGTTTTGTATTGGTGGTGGTGCTGTGAGCTGGAAGAGTTCAAAGCAAGAGACAGTAGCTGACTCTACAACAGAATCTGAGTACATTGCCGCCTCTGATGCTGCGAAGGAGGTAGTTTGGATCAAGAAGTTCATCACTGAACTTGGAGTGGTTCCAAGCATTACCGGCCCGATAGAGCTCTATTGTGACAACAATGGAGCAATCGCACAAGCTAAGGAACCTCGATCTCACCAGCGATCCAAACACATACTCCGACGCTATCATCTCATCAGGGAGATCATCGAGAGGGGTGATGTAAGGATATGCAGGACTTCGACAGATAGCAACATTGCTGATCCACTGACAAAGCCCCTTACGCAGCAAAAGCATGATAGCCATTCTAGGTCCATCGGTATTAGATACATGGATGATTGGCTTTAGTGCAAGTGGGAGATTGTTAGTGTTGTGCCCAAAAGCCAATCATGAGATGATTGTATTTTTTGCACATTGAGTCATGATATTTTATTAAGGCATTAATCCAGCAATTATGTTTGTTGTTTTGTTTCTGCGTAACTTAATAAACATAATTGTAACCCTAGAATAATGATATTCTTAAACGTCCCTGGTCTAGTATTATTGTGGAGCGGGTTGCAATAATACATAACGACTAGCATATGTGGAGACTAATATGAGATATGTAGTCTACATATGGGTACAAGTTGGAGAACTTGTGTACTGGACCGACCCACCATGAGAACACTACATGGATCGTTATATGAGTGTCATAAGTGATTCTCATAGTGATCATGGTATATGTAGTCCTTCGACCTAAGATCATCAAGGTTCCCTACATGTGAGTCACATACTTTGATACTTTCCTTTGTTGCTCGTAACTGAGTGAACTTGAAGGAGGTCATTGGGTATGTCACATATCATGCGGAGGGATTTGTATGATCAAGATGGGATTTGTCCCTCCTATGTAACGGGAGTGATATCTTCGGGCCCCTTGATAGAGTGAGACTTAGAAAATGCATGGCCATGCTCGGATGAGTTGATATACGATATCAATGTCATCAGTTTAAGTTGGTCTACTCGGTAATCAAGAAACCAAAGATTGGGCTATACGAGAGTGACACATTCCATGTCTCGTGCTTAGTCTTGATATCTTGGACAAAGGGACAATGGCATATATCGGTGATGATCATAAAGGTTTAGTCGAATCATCGACAATCTTGTCACTTGGGTAGCAATGATGTGTTGCTAGACACCGCTCATTGCTTATGATCATAAATGTGATTTATGATCATTGCCAACGTGGTAAGAGCCTATTGGGTCGCACACATAGAGCTATTTGGATCATTAGAGTGCATGGGCTAATTATTTGGGTTATGGTTTCACAATAATTTCGTATTAATAATGGGCCCAAGAGTTGAGCCATTATTAAGCCCGAAATTAAAGCCTAATTGGATTAGGGCTTTGAAACCCATTAGGCCTGGAAGTTGAGTCTCACTATAAATACAACTTTCAAGCAAGAAATTCGCAGGTCTCCTTGCCCTAGCCTCCCAAAAGGACAGTCGCACTCTTCCCTTGCAATTCCTTGGAGGACGCAAGCTAGCACTGCGAGCGCAAGAGAAACGCATTTGCCGGGACGTGGTGGAAGCGTGGTGATCCCGAGAGGCTCGTGTGGATACCATAGAGAGCTTGAACACGTCAACTGTTTAGGTTTTGTGATTCGACTCTATAGTTGAGTGAGAGATCTCAACCGAAAATTAGGTATGAAAATTTTCGAACACCCAGTTTACCTCGTTTCACTTGGATCCTGGAGGGTTTCGGTTAAATTCCGTTGCACTGTTTGGCTCCCGAAACCCAACAACTGCGTCGGATACAGTAGGCGCGCCTTTTCTCTCGCCATGAGCAGTTATGGTGACTGTTCGCCTTTGTGGAGTACCTTATGATGCCGGTTCGCCTACCCTCCTCGGCCTATATATACCTCTGTTCCGTCATAACCTCGTTTTGCTTCTGATTTTGCTTTCAACTGCTTTCACGTTTTCTCCTGCTTTTTTCGGCGATCCTCTTTGACGGAGTGTTTTCCGGAAACCTTTCGTGACGGCGTCTTCGAATCCAGATTTTGGCAAAACATTTGGTGGGTTTTAACTTCCAGAGCCTTTTTCTTTTTAAGCTTTCCCGACGTCGTTTTTGGCCTTTTCTGAAATCGCGTTTCTGCCGACCATGACTATTCCCGAAAGCTAGCAACCTCTTTTGTCTCACCCTTGCTGCACCACTCCTAAAAAATTAGCAAGATGGAAGACCAAATTCTTTCTTCCCTCGTACGCCATTACAAGGTTGCCACATTCTGACCAATTTAGCTTTTCGAACCGTGGTGACGAGGTTACCGTTTTCCAAGCCCAACTGAAGGCCGGACTTCGGTACCCTCCTCCGAAGATGATTTGCGACTTTTGGCAATTCCATGGCATTGCCGTAAATCAGCTTCCCCCGAACTCGTACTGTTACTTTAACGCCTTCCTTTGTATGTGCGGCATTTTCAAAATAGAACCCCATTTCATTCTTTTTTTGCAGTACTATAAGCTCTACACAGTCCCGAAGGGTGGCTTTTACTTTATGCTACCTCGGGGATCAGGGAGCAAAAAGTATATGTTCACCTTCGCCACTAAGGACAGCTGGCGGGGGTGGCAACAAAAGTTTTTCTTTCTGAAGATGGAGGAGGCCTGGTCGTACGTTCCGACCAAGTGGGCTCGGGGAAAATTGGAGATGGACGTCGTAGACCCGAGGATGCTGCTGACTCCTGAGTTGGCATCCAGATTCGCGGACTTCGACAGACGGATCCGAGCAGTCTCCGACTGGGATTCCGAGGTCCCTTCGCGCCCCCTCTACCCCTTCCCCATCAAGTGGAAACTGATGACCGAGGAGGTCCTTCGGGAACTAGGGGTAGTGAAGGAGCACAAGACGGACCTCGGGATGCCGGCTCCTGCCATCGCTGGGAAAGACTCCTGGCTGGTGAAACTCCTTCGGGAGGAGGTTACTTACGAGTCCTTTTATGAGCGTAAGTTATCTCAGAATCTTTTTGTTATAGGTACATCTTGGACTCACACTGATGTTTTTCTTTTTTTTCAGAGATGGGCGACGAGTCCGCTGCTTACTACAAGTCCCTTTTCCTCGGTCAATCCGAGAAGGGCGAAACAGACGAAGAAGGCCGTCTCCCGAAGGCGGAAATCATCTGGGGCTGGGCCATCCTTGGCCAAACGGGCAAAGAAAGACGCGCCTCCTCCTCAGCCGGAAATTCCCGAGGAGGCGCGCGAAGAGCCTGACGCAGCTGCTGTCTCCGCCGACCGAAGTCGCCGCTGACGTCCCTCCTCGGAGTCCCACTTCCTCGGCGGCTCTTCTGGACGCCTTGGTGGAAGTCCCTTCTGCCGAGGAGCGTTGTAAGAGTAAAGGCAAGGAGATTCTGCCGAGGGGGTCCAGGACTCCGATGATGATGTTGCCGAGGTGCCGCCAGGTTCGTTTTTTAGACGAGCTGGGGTGCCTTTATTTTTTGTACTTTGAGAATTACTTGTTTTGACAAGCTTCTTGTTTTGCCCTGCAGAGGAGGTACCGTCTTCGGGTTGGATGGTCGAGCACGCCCGGAAACGAGCCCTTCGGGATTCCCATATCCCGAAGGGGAAGATCCCGAGGGAGCCTTTCTGGTCGTTTACGGAGGACATGAACTTGTACTCCGGCGACTCCCAGCAAATGGCCAACCAAATTTCGAGGGGGATCCTCACCGAGGCCTCCTTCAAGGCCATTTCCGAGGCGTGCCCGGACGATGAGTCCCTTGCTGCCAGAGTTTCCGAGCACGCTGCCCAGGTATACTTCACGCCTTTGTTTTTTTCCTTTTGATTTCTTCTAAGTTCTTGGCTCATTTTTTTGTCTTACTGAGTTTGTTCTTACTTCTTTGCAGCTGTTGGGGTACACTGGCCTCCTCAGAGTTTGGGCAGCGAAGCAAGCGGCGTTCCGAGTCTCGGTCTTAGACTGCCTGGAAAAATCTAAGGCCATGTGCTCTGACTTGGTCGCCAAGAACAGGGAGATGGCTCAAGCTGCGAAGAAGGAGGTTGCTGCCGTTCGGGAGGAGTTTTTGAAGGAAAAAGAGGAACTTTTGAAGGACTCCTCCCAAAAGATTTCTGACCTTGGCTCCAAGGTGGCGGAGCTGACTTCGGCAAACGAAGCATATCAAAAGGAGAAGTCAGAGTCTGAGGCTCTCCTGGCGAAGGTGCTTGCTGAAAAGGCCGCGCTCCAGGCCGAGGTCGAGTCTTTGAAGAAGGAGCCAAAGAAGAAGAAGACGAAGGCACTGAAGAAGGAGATCGCAGATCTGGAGAAGGAACTTGACGCTTTAGGGGTCGAGAAGGAGAAAGCCGACGAGATGACAAAGGTCGGTTTTCAAGACGGCTTTTGCCTCGCTCGGCATCAAGTTCTGCAGAGGTTCCCAGATCTGGACCTCTCCTTTTTGGAGGCCCTAAACATCCCTGAGGGTCCTCGGTGGTCTTGGTCCAAAATTGAGCACCTTAAACTGCCCTTCCCTCTTCCGGCGCCGAAGGCGGTGGACAAGGACGCAGGAGCTGGTGGCTCCCGAGATGCCGAGATTCCTTAGTTTGCCTTAGGGTCCTTTGCCTTCTTTTTCTTTTTCTTGTATTTCTTCTTTGTACTTTTTTTTGTAAGAGCTTCCTTCTTTGTAAAAAATTCCATCTTAATAAAGATTTTTCTTTCTTTCTTTTGAAAAATTTTGGCTAATCTTCTCTTTTGTACTTAGAAAGTTTTTCATTTCCCATTGTCCCGAACACGTTCGCTCAAGAGACTTCGGAAAATCATATCTACGCTTATCACGGCGATCACCCTTGCGAAATTCTAACTTGTACAATTTACGTTCAAGAATTTTGGCTAAGTCTTTTGTACTTAGAAATTTTTTTTCTAACTTGTACAATACAATTTTCCCACCAAAATCCTAAGCATAGAATTTTTTCAAGGCATCCGAATGCCATGTATTTTTTAATTCTATGCCTTCGGCGTCACCGAGCTTGTAAACTCCTTTTCGTACTTCGGCAAGTACTAGATAAGGACCTTCCCAATTTGCGCGAAGTACCCCGTGGGATGGCCTTCGGGGTCCAAATTCAGCCTTTCGGAGAACGAGGTCTCCTTCCTTTATTCCCTTTGGCCTGGCTCGCAAGTTTATAGCCGCGGCCACTCTTTGCTGAAAAGCTTTTCTTCTCAGCTCGGCTATTTCTCTGTGTTCGCCGACGAGGTCAAGCTTGGTTCTCAGGCCGAGGTCATTTCCCCTTTCATCAAACACTTGCACTCGCACCGATGGTTGCACTACCTCGATTGGGATGATAGCCTCCGTACCGAAAACAAGTGAAAAAGGTGTCTCCCCTGTGGCTCTTCGGGGTGTTGTTCGGTAGCTCCATAACACACTTGGGAGCTCTCCTGGCCATTTCCCTTTTGCTTCCCCCAGCCTCTTTTTCAGACCATCTTTTATGGTCCTGTTAGATACTTCTACTTGCCCATTGCTTTGGGGGTGAGCTACTGGGGCGAAGTGCATCTTTATTCCGAGGTTGTTGATAAATTCTTGGAACCCTTTGTCTATAAACTGGGACCCATTGTCGGCTACTAGTACCTTCGGTATGCCAAATCTGCATACAATGTTCTTCCATACGAACTTCTGCACATCTTTTGCCGAGATAGTCACCAAGGGTTCTGCCTCGACCCATTTAGAGAAATAGTCTACTGCGACTACGCAGAACTTCACGCCTCCAGGCGCTGTCGGGAGTGGCCCAATGAGGTCTATGCCCCAAACTGCGAAGGGCCAGGGATAGTCAGCCGAAGTTACCAATTCCGAGGGTGTCCTTTGGATATTCGCGTGTCTTTGGCAATTACCACACTTCTGGACGAACTGCCTAGCGTCCTTTCTTAGGGTAGGCCAAAAGTATCCTTGGCGAAGTATTACTGCTGCTAGAGCGTCGGTTCCAATGTGCGAACCACAAGCGCCTTCGTGAACTTCTTCGAGGATCATTTCAGTATCCTCTTCGCCAACACACCTCTGCAGTGGATTTGCATATCCCTGCCGATATAATTCTTCTCCAATTAGGAAGAAACGACCAGAACGTCTCCACACCTTTGCCACTTCATTGGGGTCTTCGGGGAGCGCACTGGTTGTGAGATATCTTTTTATCGGATATTTCCAGCCTTTTCCCGGAGTTACTATGCTCAGCTCTGCAATGCTCGGGTGGTTTAGCACCTCGGTGCATGTTTTCAACTTTGCCAAGCAATCTGCCTCGACATTATCTCAATGAGGCACATTTTCAATTCATACGGTGTCGAACTCTCGAATAAGCTTTGCTACCAGGTCATGGTATTTTGCCAAGGTCGGGTCCTTCACCCCGTAGTCCCCTGCTGTTTGTCGAACTACCAGCTGGGAATCACTGTGGGCTTTTAAGTTTTTTACACCAATTTTTCTAGCTAGGCGTTGTTAGTATTGTGCCCAAAAAGCCAATCATGAGATGATTGTATTTTTGCACATTGAGTCATGATATTTTATTGAGGCATTAATCCAGCAATTATGTTTGTTGTTTTGTTTCTGCGTAACGTAATAAGCATAATTGTAACCCTAGAATAATGATATTCTTAAACGTCCCTAGTCTAGTATTATTGTGGAGCGGGTTGCAATAATACATAATGACTAGCATATGTGGAGACTAATATGAGATATCTAGTCTACATATGGGTACAAGTTGGAGAACTTGTGTACTGGACCGACCCACCATGAGAACACTTCATGGATCGTTATATGAGTGTCATAAGTGATTCTCATAGTGATCATGGTATATGTAGTCCTTCGACCTAAGATCAACAAGGTTCCCTACATGTGAGTCACATACTTTGATACTTTCCTTTGTTGCTCGTAACTGAGTGAACTTGAAGGAGGTCATTGGGTATGTCACATATCATGCGGAGGGATTTGTATGATCAAGATGGGATTTGTCCCTCCTATGTAACGGGAGTGATATCTTTGGGCCCCTTGATAGAGTGAGACTTAGAAAATGCATGGCCATGCTTCGATGAGTTGATATATGATATCAATGTCGTCAGTTTAAGTTGGTCTACTCGGTAATCAAGAAACCAAAGATTGGGCTATACGAGAGTGACACATTCCATGTCTCGTGCTTAGTCTTGATATCTTGGACAAAGGGACAATGGCATATATCGGTGATGATCATAAAGGTTTAGTCGATTCACCGACAATCTTGTCACTTGGGTAGCAATGATGTGTTGCTAGACACCGCTCATTGCTTATGATCATAAATGTGATTTATGATCATTGCCAACATGGCAAGAGCCTATTGGGTCGCACACATAGAGCTATTTGGATCATTAGAGTGCATGGGCTAATTATTTGGGTTATGGTTTCACTTTAATTTCGTATTAATAATGGGCCAAGGAGTTGAGCCATTATTAAGCCCGAAATTAAATCCTAATTGGATTAGGGCTTTGAAACCCATTAGGCCTGGAAGTTGAGTCTCACTATAAATACAACTTTTAAGTGAGAAATTCGCAGGTCTCCTTGCCCTAGCCTCCAAAAAAGGACAGTCGCACTCTTCTCTTGCAATTCCTTGGAGGACGCAAGCTAGCACTGCGTGCGCAAGAGAAACGCATCTGCCGGGACGTGGTGGAAGCGTGGTGATCCCGAGAGGCTCGTGTGGATACCATAGAGAGCCTGAACACGTCAACTGTTCAGGTTTTGTGATTCGACTCTACAGTTGAGTGAGAGATCTCAACCGAAAATTAGGTATGAAATTTTCGAACACCCGGTTTACCCCGTTTCACTTGGATCCTGGAGGGTTTCGGTTAAATTTCGCTGCGCTGTTTGGCTCCCGAAACCCAACAGGCGTAACCCTGCTCTGAGAGTTTCGTACTCAGCCATATTGTTGTTGACGTTAAAGCTGAACTTGGTGGCTTTCATTACTTCTAGACCTTCGGGACCTCTGATAATTACCCCAGCTCCCCGGTGTTCAGAGCCCGAGGCTCCGTTGACATAAAAAGTCCATTCTGGCTCACCTCCACCGGGATCCATATGGGTATCCTCGATGATGGGTACTTCGGCAATAAAGTCTGCCAGGCTTGAGCTTTTATGGCTTTCCGAGGTTCATAAGTAATGTCATGTTCGCCAAGCTCTATACACCATTCGGAAAGCCTTCCTGAATGATCGACTATCCTCATGGCATCCCGTAGAGGTAGACTACTACGGACGATGATAGGGTGAGCCTGAAAATATGGCCGTAGCCTTCTCCCTGCCAGTACCAGGAAATATATAGCTTTTTGTAGCAAGGGATACCTGACTTCGGCGCCGTGCAGGGACTTACTTACATAATAAACCGGCCATTGCTTCGGCCCTTCCTCTTTCACAAGGACTGAGCTTACTGCTTTTTCTGTGACGGTGAGGTATAACACGAGGGGCTCTCCCTCGCGAGGTTGTCGCAGAGTGGGCAGACGGGCTAAGTAGATTTTGAGTTCTTCCCAAGCCTTTCAGCAGTTCTCATTCCAAGGATGATCATCACTTCCGAGGTTGCCCTCCTTTTTTGCTGCCTTAGTGAGGACTTTAAAGAATGCTCGACACCGGTCTCCATATCTGGAAATAAACCTACTAGGAGAGGTTATCCTTCTGGTGAGTCTTTGCACATATTTTATTGTCACAAGAGTTTGGAATTTGAGCAGAGCCTTAATTTTTTTGGGGTTAGCATCAATGCCTCTTTCTGATACCATGTACCCAAGAAACTTTCCCGAAGTTATGCTGAAGATGCACTTTTCAAGGTTAAGGCAGATCCCGAAGGTTCTGAGCTGGTGGAAAATTTCCATTAGATCTGCGACGTGGTCGGTAGGCAGTTTCCTCTTGACTATCATGTGATCGACATAGACTTCCATATTCCTCCCTATTTGGTCACTATAGACCTTGCTCATCAACCTCTGGTAGGTGGCTCCTGCATTTTTGAGCCCGAAGGGCATCCTGATGTAATAATACGTTCCACCTTCCATGATGAAGGCAGTCTTCTCGTCATCTTCGGGGTCCATCCTTATTTGATGATACCCACTGAAGGCATCTAGGAAACTTAGGAGGCCATATTCGGCAGTCGAGTCTACCAATTGGTCTATTGGTGGGAGAGGGTATGAATCTTTTGGGTAGGCATCGTTCAAGTTTCTGAAGTCAATGCACATTCAGAGCTTACTGCTCCATTTTTTTGTGGCAAAAACCACATTGCTTAACCACGCAAGGTACATGACATCCTTGATTACATCTGCATCCAGTAAGCGCTGGACTTCGGGTTTGACGAAGTTATTTTTATGGACTGAGATGCCCCGTTTCTTTTGCCGGACAGGTTTTGCTTCCGGACTTACTTTAAGGTTATGCTGTATTATGCAAGGGTCTACCCCCGGCATATCTTTTGGCGAGTAGGCAAACAGGTTTTTATTCATCCGTAGAAAGGATACAAGTTTTTTCTTGTCTCCTTCAGCCAAGTTTTTCCCTATTCGGGTACTTCGGCCTGGGACAAGTTCTACTTCTTCCATTTCCACCTTCGCGGGATCTTCTGCCTTGCCTTTTTTTGGTTTTCCACCTGGTAAAGCCTCTGCTTCTACAGTTTGCATGAAGTTGTTTGCTGGAGCTTTTCGTGCCTTGACGAACACTTTCCTTACTTCGCCCTGATCGATGAAGATTTTTGCGTCTCCATCCTTGGTGGCAAAAGTGACAGTTAAGTATTTTACATCAGGGCGAATGTGTAGATTTCCCTGTGTTTGCCTCCCAAGGACGGTGTTGTATGACGAAGGAACATCCATGACAATAAACCTTATCATTGTGGAGGCGAATAATTCAGCAGTCCCGTCCACCGAAGTTCCTTTCATCATTAGGGGAAGATCGATCCATCGAAGGACGGGCAGTTCGGATGGTCCTACCCCGAAAGTAGGCGAAGTGACGGGCTTGAGATCGCTGTTGGATATGCCCAAGTTCGGTAGCAGATGTGAAAAGAGGACGTCAGCGTTTGATCCATCGTCAAGCAACACTCTCTTGACGTCCCAGTTTCCTATCCTTGCCATGACCAGAAGCGGATCGTCATGGGGAAAGATGACAGTGGAACCATCCTTGCGGGCCAACTTTTTCGTCGGACTCTGATATTCCATCACTCATATTTCTCTGGCCTTCTTCTTTCTTTCCGAGGATGGGAGTCCTGTCGTAATTTTTGTATTATTCCCGTCGGAGGTGGAGGACACCTTTTCGGACTTCTATTCCTCCGTCTGTTAGAGTCATAGTCCTCGTCATCTGCCTTTCCTTCTTCCTCTTTTCTCCCTTTTGGGGAAGGCATTCACAGATATCGCCGAAGTTGGCCTTGTTTTATCAGCGACTCTATGTATTTTTTCAATTGAAAACAGTCTTCGGTGTCGTGGCCGTGGTCGTGGTGAAACTGGCAGGACTTCTTCATGTTCTTTTTATTATCAGCGGTCATGGCCCTTGGCCGCTGAATATGGGTCCCCTGTCTTTCCATCGTCATGAGGATGTTGGTCCTTGTGGTGTTCAGGGGTGTGAAGGTTAGGGGTTTCCTTCCCCTAATTCTTCGAGATCGTCCCACCTGGTCAGTTGAATACCGCATTTGCTGACTAGACCCTTCGGCGCGGGTGTGATCGGACTTCAGTCCACCCATCCTTAGCTCTTCGGCCGTCATGTGCTGCTCGGCCCTTCGGTAGAATTCACCAAGCGTGTCCGGAGGGTCCTTGGAAAATTCATAGAACAGCTATGAGTCCCTCCGAAGGCCCCGTGTCATGGCGAGAATGCGTATTTCGGGGCGAAAGTCTGGAACACTTAAGGCTTCTTTGTTAAACCTTTCGACATAGTCGTGGATGGTTTCTCCATTCTTTTGCGCTATGTCAAACATCTGGACAGGCATTTTCGCCATCGGCCGACTTCCAATGAATTGCTGTGTAAAGGCCATAGATAACTCCTGGAACTCCCTGATGGTTCCTGGAGCCAATGAATTGTATCATGCTGTTGCTGGTCCTGTGAGGGTGACCTCAAAGCATTTGCACAAGGTAGCGTCATCATAGGTTTCCAGCCGAGGCACCTGGAAGTCACCTGGCATGGCTGCCTCAACTACTGCTCGGGTGAGCGGTGACTCATCCCCAAAGAAAGTTTCAGACAGCCTTGCCCAGACCGGTTTGCGAGCTACCTATTTTTCCAATCTTTCCAACCTTGCTAATATCTTCTCCATAAGGAACGTGGCACTAGGCTCTTCCTCCTAATGCTTGTAGGCTTCTGGGAAGGGAGATTGTCGGCGTCTCTTCGGGGAGTGACTCCGGCGCCGAGGGGATGGGGACTTCGCCTCAAGTGATGAGCTCATTTGGCATGGGACTTTAGGTCGCTTGGACCCTGTTTGTCCCGTATGTCATGTCCCGAGGAGCATGTTTCCCGTCGAAGACTCCTCGCGCGGATCCCCGCTTCCCGAACTGCGGTAGGTTGGTTTAGGGCTTTTCTCCCGAGGGCGTGCTGGCGAGGGAGGCCTTTGGGCTTGAGTTGGTTACGGCCACCTTCGGTCTATTTGCTGTGTCATTTCAGCCACAACAGAGCGCTGAAAGTCACACAGAAAACTCATAGTTACAGCTAGAGGACGCTCTTCCTCAGGCAAGGAAGTCCTTGGAAGGGTTTGCTCGTTAGCCGGTTGAGCCTCATGCGCGGACGAGGACTGCGGAAGTCCCTTGTCCTTTGAACGCCGAGTTTCAACAATGGCGACCTGAGAGTGGTTTCCCACAAACGGCGCCAAATGATGCCCAGCAGCATCTTCGTCAGGTGACATTATGACTTTGGGAGGGACTTCCTGAAGGGAGGAACGTCTGGAGCAAAGGTTTCCCAGAGGAGCGTGCCTGAAATGCTCAGAAAAAAGGGTTAGGACGTCCCCGGAGTATTTTTCCGGGGAGGAGCCTCCGACGCGCAAGTCAGTGTCCTGAGGGGAGATAGAGGAGGAGCACTAAGGGGTCAGAAGGCCTTGCCTGCTTGTGTTTTCTCAGGGAGAGAAGGTCGGATCCCTTGCCAGGGCCTGTTTAGTGGTATTTATAGGAGTGCCCAGCTCGTTCAGATCATGACACGTGTTCGGTCGGATACTTTCTGTACCTTCGGGCGTAGGGGACAAGTAGCCGTTTATAGGCCCCTTGAGTCTTAGACTGAGACAGGTTGTGACAAGACTCGAACGGCGTCGGCGTGTCAAACCGGTGTTTGAGGTGGCGTGTAACGCCTGTGGCCGACATGTCAGAGGCTCCTTAAATGCTCATGCCGTACTCCCGAGGTCCTTTGGGCGAGGCCGTCCTTTGGTATGGATGCTCTTCTTCGGGAATTATGGCCGTAGTTCGGGGATTTCCCTGGTTCGGGGTAACGACTTCGGGGAGTGTCTCTCCTGCTTGCAATAGCTGGTTCTTTATCCTCGAAGATGATCCATTTGGTCCCCTGGGGGAGCCGGCAACATCTTTGAAATTCCTGACGTTCTAGCCGAAGTCCTGAGTTCGAGGCATTTGACTTTGCTCCTTCTGAGGTCAGTGTTAGCGTTTCCTTCGGATGACACCAGGTTTCCCGGCCACGCTGTTGGCAGGAAGTATGTAGTGAGAGAGGTGATAGCCCTTCGGCTATCATTTAGCATCAGGGGCAGATCAATCTAACCAAGTACTGGGAGTTTTGAGGGGCCAACGCCAAAGGTAGGCAACATAACATGTTTAAGTTCACTCTTGGAGATACCCAAGTTTGGTAACAAATAGGAGTACAAAACTTTAACATTTGACCCATCATCAATGATCACCCTTTTGGCATCCCAGCTTCTTATCCTTGCCATGATCAGGAGAGGGTCATCATGTGGAAAATTCATCGTAGACCAATATTTCTGAACAAGCTTGTTCGTTAGGTTGTCGAATTCCATCATCACGATTTCCCAAGCTTTCATTTTCCTCTCAACCGAAGGTATTCCAGTTGTGACTGTCTGGATTACAACAGCCAGAGGTGGCAGTGTTTCCTGGGACATTGGTTCCAATGTCAGTCAGAATCATAGTCCTCATCCTCCCCTTTCTATCTTCTTCCTTTCTTACTCGGGCTTTAGGCAACAGCATATGCAAGTAGTGCTGAAGTTGCCCTTGCTTGACAAGGATTCAATATACTTTTCTAGTTGAAAGAAATCCTCGATATCATGCCCATGGTCTTAATGAAATTGATATAATTTCTTCATGTTCTTCTTGTTGTTCGAGGTCATGGCCTTCGGATGTTGGATTTTGGTTCCCTGCCTTTCCATGGCCATCGGGTGTTCGTTCTTGTAGTGTTTTTAGGGGTGAATGATTCTGGCCTCATCCTTTTTGCTTTCCAAGCTCTGCCTCCTCCCTCTGCCGAATACCGAGGTTGGTGACTCTAACCTTCGGAGTGATTGTGGTGAAACTTTGGGCTACCCATTTTTTACTCCTCGACTGTCATGTGTTGCTTTGCCATTCGGAAGAATTTTCCAAGGGTGTTAGGAGGATCCTTGGAGAACTAATAAAAGAGTCATGAGTCCTTTCTTAGCCCCCTGATCATATCAAGGATTCAAATTTTAGGGCAGGAATCCTGCCCACTGAGGGATTCTCGGTTCAACCTCTCCACATAGTCCCAAATGGTCTCCCTATTCTTTTGGGCCATGTCAAACATCTGGATGGGCATCTTGATTGTTGCTCTACATCTAATCAACTATTGGGTGAAGGCAATGGACAACTCCTGGAAACCCATGATAGTTCCCGGGGCTAGGGAGTTATACCACACAGTTATTGGCCCCAATAAGGCAGTTGTGAAATATTTGCAGAGGGTCACATCGTCGACACCATGGAGCACCATACTCCTTCTATGTTTTGTCAATTGGGCTTAGGGGTCACTGTGCCCATCATATGTGTCCAGACATGGCACTCGAAAGTGGCATTGGTGCGTCTACTATCACACAGATGAAGGGGGACCCTTCTCCAGTGAAGGTCTTCAATAGCCTTTAGCAGACAGGCTCTTAAGAGACCTATTTTTCTACCTTTTTCAACCTCTCTAGGATTCTCTCCATTAGGATGGTAGTACCATCCTTTCCTTGTTGCGCAACAACCACAAGAAATAGAGAATGATGTCTTCTTTTCGGTGAGTAACTTATCTAGTGCGGGGATAGGGACTTCTCGTCTAGGGATGGATTTCATCGGTGGAATGTTTTTGGCTCTTTCCACCCAATTCCCATGCTACGACATCCCTAGAATGGTATGTTCTCTACTGAGGACTCATCATGAATACCCCTATTTCCAAAGCTCTGATGAGATGACTTGTGACTTTTCTCTGGACGTGCGTCCGAAGAGGATGCTCTTTGTTTTAGAGGTGGTTGTGACAACCATTGGTTGAGGTGTTGTATCATTCAGCCATGATAGAGCATTGAAAGTCACATAGAAAACCCATTGTGACTGTTAGAGCACGTTTATCCTCTGGCAGAGAAGTCTCTGTTGCAGGTTGTTTAGTCATTGCTTGAGTCTCCAGCATGGACTTGGACCTTAGGAGTCCCTTGTCCTTTGATCATTGAGTCACAACAATAGCGACTTGGGGGTGATTTCCCATAGATGCTGCTAAATGATGCCCAATGACATCTTCGTTGTATGGCAGGCTTGGCCTGAGCGAAACTTCTGAAAAGAAGGTATTTGCAAGATATTGAAGATAGTCATTTACGAGCTCCCTAGAATGTGTTTCCGTGGGAGGACCCTTCGACACCCAAGTCAGCATACGGGAGAGAAGTTGTTTAACTACAGAGAGTATAAAGGAGAGAGTCTTGTGTCCTTTACTTGGGTGCCTCTTGAGTATTTATAGGAGGATGGGGGAGAAGGCTGTTTTACACAACCTATACAGATCAAGACACATTTTTGGCCAGATTTGATTCGCACCTTCAGAGACAGGCTCCCTTAGCTGGCTATAGGTAGTTCTGGCTAGAGGGTAGGGGTGTGTACGAGGCTTCTATGTCAGATATTCCTCAATCGTATTTGTAGTTTCTCTGTAAGACCCTTTTGGTGGTGCAAGACCACTTTAGGAAGAGATTTTCCCTGAGGGCTGCTGAAGAAGGCCTTTCGGATGGGCGGACCATCTTTAAGAGACATTTTCATCTATCAAGGGTGGTATGCCCAGATTCCCAAGGTTTGTAATGTACCGTTTCGAGGGTTGTAAAGAATCTTTCTCCGGAGTTGGTCATGTTAGGCTTCTGAGGTTGGTCATGTGAATTTCCAAAGATGATAAGGAGTGATTTTCCTGTAGTCAGCTATGTGTATTACTGGGGTGGTGGAGAGATTCCTCCTAAGGTTGGTGTTATAAAACTCTGAGGGTGGTGTTAGGTTCCTCCGATGGAGGAGGTTTTTGTGTTCAATAACCCTTCGGCTATTACCAGATATGGGCATTATGAGTATATAGTCATGCCATGTTCTAGTCAAAGTTTACTTTAGCAATGGTTAAAGGTTAGTAACACCTAGTGGCCTAGGCTAGTCCTATACTTGATGCACTAGTGTGGTACCTTAGTGCACCCAACTTGGCTTTACCAAGTATACTTGGATTACTCCTGCACATAGTATCCAAGTGGAGGTTATTATGTGCTTAGGTGATGACTTGGCGCGGTTGGCAAGTCAAGGCATGCTAGAACGAGGGATAATTTCCTAGATCTCCAGTATATGCATATATATTAGGCCTCAAACCATTATTAGCTCACTATCAATTTGTGACACTTGTTGTCCATTTTCCTCTAGTGTTTTCTTTTGTAGGTACACAATGAAGACCCCTTAGTAAGAATTTATGATTCTCACCCTTTAGTTTATATGTGCAGGTTTATATGGTTTGTCCAACAACCTAGGCTCGGTTGCTGAGCTAGTTAAGCAGGTATGAGTTATACTTGCTAGTTTGTATCTTCAGGTTTATTGGTTTGTTGTGTACTAAGTATGTTGGATTGACCTTAAGTAGTGATTGATCTAGAAGCACATGGGGGAGGTCGAGGCTAAAGGCACTTGAGGGCTAGAGTTTAAGTAGTTAGCCTAGTTGGTCATCTTAGTGGGTTGCTCGAGTACTTAATTGTACTAGATGTCGCTAGTAACAATGGTTAGGTTTGTGTTTTGGTTTGTGATTCATCTAAATAGCTGAGTAATGTACATGGGGTTGTTGCTTGTAGAAAACGTGTTTATGGCTTTGGCTAGTTTTACAATTATTTTTAAGTGTGGTACTGCCACTATTTTGAATGTTTTAATTCTTGTTTAAATTTCTGATGCGGTCCGCTAGTGCAGAGCCAGCATCTCCACTGTGTGCAGTGGTGAAGGCAGCAGGGGGTCCTGGAGGTGAGGGTTAGTCCAGAAGGAAGGTGTCCGAGGTGGATCACCTTAAGTGATGGCCGACAGCTTCTTGGTCCCGTGGTAGGTGAGTACGGGAGGTACTTCTGGTGTGGGAGAGAGCCCGGTGGGGAGATTCTTCAGGGAGACCTGTCTGAAACACTCAGAAAACAGGGGTTAGGAGGCCCCCTGGGTGGTTTTACGGGGGGCAACCTCCGACGCCTAAGTTAGTGCTTTGAGAAAGAGAGATACTCAGTAATAAGCACAAGGGACTCTTTCCTGGCGTATCTTTATGAGGGCCAAAGGGAGAGTATTCAGGCGAAGGGAGAGTTTTCAGGCAGAGGGAGTAAAGCGTCCTCTGTTTTCCGGCTTCTCTCTCTGTTTTCTCGCCAGAAGGCCCCCCTTCCTGTGATGATTTCCCTTGTATAAAAGGAAGAGGGTGAGCCCTTCAGATGATGACATGTGTATGGCACGTGTATGGTTGGATGGTGTTCGTACTTCTAGGCGTGGGGGCCCCTAGCCATCTGTAGGCTCCTCGGGCCGTGAGTTGTAGCCCTTCGTGACAGGACATTAGACTGCGATGGCGTGTCAGAGCGTATTTGAAGGTGGTGTGTCGGAGACGTATGTGAGCAGAGTGTCAGAGACTCCTTGATAGCTCTTGCCGTACAACCGAGGTCCCTTTGGTTGATGTCTCACTTCAGTGTGAGGAGCCTTTTTTCGGAGTCAGGCTGGAACTTCAGCGTCTCCATCTTCGGGGGCTTTTCCCCTCGGAGGGTGATTGGTCCTTCTCCCCCGAAGCTGGTTCGGTCGCCTTCGGTGCTGCGCTGGTTCCCGAAGTTGGAATTGGTGAGCTACCGAGGTCGTGGGCCTCAAGTGTCTGGCTCTCTCTTTTCCATGGTCGATGGGTAAACAGGGCGATAGCACTTTGGCTATCACATGCCCCCCTTGGAAAGTCGAAGTGAAGACTTCAGCAAGTAGCTTTTCCGGCATCTGTCTATCGCTCAATTGGCAGTTTTTGACAGGACGACCTCGTGGACTCCCGGAGGCCCACGTAGTAGTATGTCCGTTTTCAGTCGAGCAGGGCGGCATGGAGCCTTTGAACCCTGGACCTTATGGATTCACACTCGGAGTATGACGTCGGTCGGCAAGGCACTTCACCACCTAGGTGATAAGCCTTGTTCGGACAGGTGTCGTCTGCCCGCCCTTCGGTGTTCTCGTGATTCCCAACTTGTTCACTTTTCCTTCCATAGGTTAGTGGATCGACGCATCTTGAAACTAGGCGTGTCAGTCTCGAGCAATGGGCCCTGGTTTCTGGATGTCAGAAAACGTGTCCTAGTTTCTCGTGACGGGCGACACGTGGCAGTCATCAGCTGGGATGGGCACACCTTTTCGCACGTGAAGGGTAATCATGGTGACGCTTCACCTTCACGCAGCATTTATGACACCCTTTTGGCTGTTTTTCCTCAATCTATACAAGTCTTCCTCCTATCATACTCTTCACTTGTATTTCTTTGCTCTCACTTTTTCTTTCTTTTTTGCAGCGGTCTTATCGGCGGAGCAATTTCCGACAACCTTTCACGACGGCATCCTCAAACCCCGACTTCGGCAAGACTTTTGGTGGGTTTTGACTTCTAGACTTCCTTTGGTGTTTGCTTTTCTTTTCACTTTTCGAAGTCATTTTTCCCTTTTTCTGAAATCATTTTTCCCTTTTTCTGAAGACATTTTTCGATCAACCATGCCTATTCCCGAGAACTGGCAACCCCTTTTGTCTCGCCCTTGTTGCACCACTCCTGAAAAATTAGAAAAGTGGAAGACCAAATTTTTCCTTCCCTCGTATGCTATCACAAGGTTACCTCGCCTTGGCCAGTTTAGCTTTATGAATCAGGGTGACGAGGTTACCATTTTCTAAGCCCAACTGAAGGCCGGACTTCGGTTTCCTTCTGCAAAGATGATTTGTGAATTTTGCCAGTTTCATGGCATAGCAGTGAATCAGTTTCCTCCCAACTCATTTTGCTATTTCAATGCCTTTCTCTGCATGTGCGGGATGTTCGGGGAAGAACTCCATTTCATCCTTCGCTACCAAGGATAGCTGGCGAGGGTGGCAAAGGAAGTTCTTCTTCCTGAAGGTGGCGGAGGCGTGGTCGCACATCCCGACTAAGTAGGCTCGGGGAAAGTTGGAGGTGGATGTCATGGATCCCAGGGAGCTGCTAACTCCCGAGTTGGCGGTGAGGTTTGGGGACTTTGACAGACGAATCCGTGCTGTCGCCGACTGGGATGCCGAGGTCCCTTCACTCTCTCTCTACCATTTCCCGATCATGTGGAAACTCATGACTGAGGATATCCTTTGGGAGCTGGGGGTGGTTACAGAGCGTAAGATGGATCTCGGCATGCTAGCTCCTGCTACCGAAGGGAAGAACTCTTGGCTGGGGAAGCTCCTTCGGAGTGAGCTCCCTTGTGAAGCCTTTTCTGAAAGTAAGTTTCTTTCAAAGTTTTTTCAGCATTAGTGCTTGTGGACTTACACTGATTTCTTCCCTCTTTTCCGGAGATGGGCAAGGAGTCTGCCGCCTACTACAGGTCTCTCTTCCTTGGTCAGGCCGAGAAGGGAGAACAAAAGAAGAGGCGCAAGGCTTCTGGGAGCAGATCATCTCTGGCCAAGAAGGCCAAGAAGGATGCCCCTCTTCCCCCTTCGGAGGACGTTTCGGAAGTCGGCGATGTTATTGCTACTTCTACTAAGGCTGGCGATGTCACTGCAACTTCTACCAAGGTTGCAACTTTTGCCGAGCCTGAAACTGCTGCCGAAGTCCCTGCAGTGGTGATTGCCCTTTTTGCCCCTCTGAGTCCCACAGACAGCGCCAGATGATGAGGTCTGGTCGTGTGGAGCCAGCATCTCCACTGTGTGCAGTGGTGAAGGCAGTAGGGGGTCCTGGAGGTGAGGGTTAGTCTAGAAGGAAGGCGTCTAGGGTGGATCACCTTAAGTGCTGGCCGGCAGCTTCTTGGTCCGATGGTAGGTGAGAACGGGAGGTACCTCCGGTGTGGGAGAGAGCCCGGTGGGGAGATTCTTCAAGGAGACCTGGCTTAAACACTCAGAAAATAGGGGTTAGGAGGCCCCCCGGGTGGTTTTCCGGTGGGGAACCTCCGACGGCCAAGTCAGTGCTCTGAGAAAAAGAGATACTTAGTAATAAGCACAAGGGACTCTTGCCTGGCGTGTCTTTCTGAGGGCCGAAGGGAGAGTATTCAGGCGAAGGGAGTGTTTTCAGGCGGAGGGAGTAGAGCGTCCTCTCTTTTCCAGCCTCTCTCTATATTTTCTCACCAGAAGGCCCCCATTCCTGTGATGATTTCCCTTGTATAAAAGGAAAAAGGTGACCCCTTCAAATGATGACATGTGTACGGCACGTGTATGGTTGGATGGTGTTCATACTTCTAGGCGTGGGGGCCCCTAGCCACCTACAGGCACCTCGGGCCGTGAGTTGTAGCCCTTTGTGACAGGACATTAAACTGCAATGGCATGTAAGAGCGTATCTGAAGGTGGCGTGTCGGAGATGTATGTGAGTGGAGTGTCAGAGACTCCTTGATAGCTCTTGCCGTACAACCGAGGTCCCTTTGGTTGATGTCTCACTTCGGGGTGAGGAGCCTTTTTCCAGAGTCAGGTTGGAACTTCGGTGTCTCAGTCTTCGGGAGCTTTTCTCCCTCGGAGGGTGATTGGTCCTTCTCCCCCGAAGCTGGTTCGGTCGCTTTCCGGATTGAGGTGCTGCACTGGCTCCCGAAGTTGGAATTGGTGAGCTACCGAGGTCGTGGGCCTCAAGTGTCTAGCTCTCTCTTTTCCGTGGTTGATGGGTAAATAGGGCGATAGCACTTCGGCTATCAATTTTCATGCCAAAGCTACTCATGCATTATTTTGTGCTAGTATCTAGGTTAGTAAGCTTGGGTCACATGCATTAGTTTTGATCACAAGGAATGAAACCAATAATTATGAACCAAAACCCGGGAATTTTCCTAAATTCTTAGCGACCCAGGGAAGCAAGTAGCCATAGATGGCCTAGGGCTACCACACCTCGTTCCTAATCATCTTTTTCCTTCTTTATCCCTCAATTCTTGCACCGAAGTAAGCCAATGGCTAAAGCAACCATCACCTCCAAAGGCAACTGGTAATTTCTAGATGCTCATCCAAGTTTTACTATGCCAGATAACATTGTGAAATGGAGGGCAAAGTATTTTCTTCCTGCCAATGTCGCTATTTGAGTGCTGCACAAGGAGAAATGGGCTATAAGCCCCATAAGGGTGAGATCACCATTTTCAAGACCAAGCTAAAGGTTGGGCTCTAATATCCTCCCCATCCCATGGTGAAGGACTTCTACAAATTTCATAGGGTCACGGTTACCCAACTTGCCCCGAATTCTTACACTCACTTCAACGCATATCTATGCTTGAGTAGCATCTTCAGGCTAGAGCTACATTTCCTTTTTCCTTTTTTTGCAGCACTAGAAGCTACTTATTACACTAATGGTGTCTTTCTACCACATGCTCCAATGAGGTTCTTAAGGCAAGAAGTACTTTGTCGTGTTCAACACCCGGGATGGCTGACACAACTAGCAGAAGTACTTTTCATGTTAATGCTAGAGTCTTGGGGGATATCAGGCAAGTGGTCTGCCAGGAACTTTGAAATGGATGTGGTAAGCGCTCTATGCTGCCGAACCAGAAGCTGAAGAAGCATTTTCTTGATTTTGGCGCTTGGATTTAGGGAGTGGTAAACTGGGGGAACTTAGATGAGGGAGCTGATCCATTTTTGTTTCCCATTATTAATGTCAGAAGTAGTTCTACATCCCCTTCATGTCTACCCTTTCCTTAGCCAAATCCAAGCCTATTCACCCTCATTTGTGTCTTGCTTTAGATGATCCCCTAGATGCCAATGATCCCCTTAAGGCCTAATTTCTAGTCCAACAGCTTCAAGGGGATTTCTTCTTTTCTACTTTTGTTTGACATAATTATTTTTTTTATTTTGGTTTTTCTTCATTGGTGACTTACACTGATTCCTACTTTTTGACATGGACAGGTGAAGCTTTTAGAACCAAGTTCTATGAAAAGGCCTTTCATGCCAAGGCTTAAGAGGAAGACGACAAGAAGGCTACTAAAAGGAAGCCTAAAAGTAAGGCTTCTGGCTGCCCTCCCTTGAAGAAGATGTTAGTGTTGTGCCCAAAAAGCCAATCATGAGATGATTGTATTTTTGCACATTGAGTCATGATATTTTATTAAGGCATTAATCCAGCAATTATGTTTGTTGTTCTATTTCTGTGTAACATAATAAACATAATTGTAACCCTAGAATAATGATATTCTTAAACGTCCCTGGTCTAGTATTATTGTGGAGAGGGTTGCAATAATACATAATGACTAGCATATGTGGAGACTAATATGAGATATGTCGTCTACATATGGGTACAAGTTGGAGAACTTGTGTACTGGACCGACCCACCATGAGAACACTACATGGATTGTTATATGAGTGTCATAAGTGATTCTCATAGTGATCATGGTATATGTAGTCCTTCGACCTAAGATCATCAAGGTTCTCTACATGTGAGTCATATACTTTGATACTTTCCTCTGTTGCTCGTAACTGAGTGAACTTGAAGGAGGTCATTGGGTATGTCACATATCATGCGGAGGGATTTGTATGATCAAGATGGGATTTGTCCCTCCTATGTAACGGGAGTGATATCTTCGGGCCCCTTGATAGAGTAAGACTTAGAAAAATGCATGGCCATGCTTGGATGAATTGATATACAATATCAATGTCATCAGTTTATGTTGGTCTACTCGGTAATCAGGAAACCAAAGATTGGGCTATACGAGAGTGACACATTCCATGTCTCATGCTTAGTCTTGATATCTTGGACAAAGGGACAATGGCATATATCGGTGATGATCATAAAGGTTTAGTCGAATCACTGACAATCTTGTCACTTGGGTAGCAATGATGTGTTGCTAGACACCGCTCATTGCTTATGATCATAAATGTAATTTATGATCATTGCCAACATGGCAAGAGCCTGTTGGGTCGCACACATAGAGCTATTTGGATCATTAGAGTGCATGGGCTAATTATTTGGGTTATGGTTTCACTTTAATTTCATATTAATAATGGGCCAAAGAGTTGAGCCAGTATTAAGCCCGAAATCAAAATCCTAATTGGATTAGGGCTTTGAAACCCATTAGGCCTGGAAGTTGAGTCTCATTATAAATACAACTTTTAGTGAGAAATTCACAGGCCTCCTTACCCTAGCCTCCCAAAAGGACAGTCGCACTCTTCTCTTGCAATTCCTTGGAGGACCGAAGCTAGCATTGCGAGCGCAAGAGAAACGCATCTGCCGGGACGTGGTGGAACCGTGGTGATCCCGAGAGGCTCGTGTGAATACTATAGACAGCCTGAACACGTCAACTGTTTAGGTTTAGTGATTCGACTCTACAGTTGAGTGAGAGATCTCCACCGAAAATTAGGTATGAAAATTTTTGAATACCCGGTTTACCCCATTTCACTTAGAGCCTGGAGGGTTTTGGTTAAATTCCACTGTGCTGTTTGGCTCCCGAAACCCAATAGAAGGCTCATGATCTATCTTCATCCATTGATGCCCTTTGTATAAAGATGCCCCCGAGCGTGTTGCCGCTGTAGACACTAGGATCCCTCTTATGGAGAATTTCAGGACCATTAAATTCAAAGATTTTGAGAAAGAGTTCTTCACCCCACACCAAGTCCAAGCACTACTGTGACCTACTTAGAGGCATCACCGAAGAAGCCTTAGTAGCTTGAAGGCCAAAGAAAATATAGAGAAGAAGAAAGCTAAGGGGCTCACGGTGGTGGTCAAAGATGCTATCGAGATTTTAAATAGTGAAGCCATTTTTAGGTACGCTGACATGGTCACCTTTGGCCCTACCCAAGAAGCCTATGAGAGCTAGTCTCACAGTAGTTGCAATTGGCTAGTTATATATGTGCACGAATTAAAAATCCATGCTACTAGTTGATTAACCTAGAATATGCAAGTTGCATTTTCTTTACGCTTTGACTAGAGTAAATAAAAACCATAAAAACATTCACTCAGCCAAAGCACTTTTTGTGGAAAACAAGTTCAAGTAGCCAAAGCATACAAAATTGACATTTTTATGATTAATACTACAGATAATAACTGTGTGAGTGCATTCAACAAGGAGTAGACTATTGCTCCACACCTAAGAGCAACCCTAGAGTCTAAAACCTAAAATATAGACATAGGAAGCAACTAGGTGTACAATATATTCAAGCCTTAACTGAGATCCTTTCAACTAACTCCCATCTTGGAGATTGTCCTAGTGGTGAGTCACAAAAGTCCTGCCTTTGTGCTACTAGGTTCTATGGCCAAGAAGATACTCTTGTTAGCACTCTTACTTAACCAACAAGTAACCATGAAGACTAGAATCACAAGGATTCTCAAAGCAAAGTACCTACAACAATAGACTACCACGACAAACCTCAAGGGTTATTGGGCATAAAAACGTCAAAATCTGCACAACATAACTAAGGAAGGAGAATTCAAGAATTCTTAGAAAGGGGTCTTCACCTGCATGAAAAAATACTAAGTACAACACATATGTGAACATATGTAATCTGCTGTTATAGCCTGAGGCTACACTTATGCACATTGGTTTCAGTCCTTTAGGACTTGACATCAACCTAGTCCTTGAACTACAAGGCAGAGCCCTACATAGTAGCAAGCATAGCTTACAAGCATAACCAATGAAAATTCAGTAGTCAAAACTCCCTTATGTTGTATAGGGGCACTATGGTAGTACTAATGTCGGCTAGGCCTTAAAGATGCACTACATGCACTAAGGTTCCACATCAAAAGCTCACACTTGATGGCACATCTAGGTCACCAATGGTACTAAACCTTTAACCCAAGCTAGTGATACTTCATTATGGCCCTTTATTAACTAGTTTTCTTGTTTATCATGAAAGTCCATAAAACTCAAGAAAACTCCTAAGTCTCAGATGAGTTTTGGAAGACTCGAACAACTCTTGAAACACTTTAACCCTTAGGTACCCTAAGCACCCCCTCAGGCTCCCCCTTGAACCCTTGACCCAAATTTGGAATTTTGGCCAACATAACTGTGGTGACGTGTCACCATGGTTATCAACTTCTTACAAGTTTTTAGTGGCATTGCATTGCAAAAAATATCCAATTTTGCTGCTATCATAATGGAAGGCTTACCAAGCAAACCAAACAAGCCTGGATGGCCTTCCAACCTCACATACCTATAAAACATGTTGCAAAGGCCAAAACCAACTATCACAAGCATGCCTATGATGCATTAAAACATTATTGCAAATTTCATCAAACTCATAGTCCACCACGATCTAACTTTGCCCACTAACTAATGATATTGTGAAAATCATCCACTACCTAATGCTATTGCCAAAACTACTTTAATTCATCAAGCAACAACACTCCAATAGTACTAATAAATCTTGAAAACATAACTCCTTTAGCTTAGTTTCAGCTCACAAGCAAGAACCAAGCAATTATTTCACAAAACTAAAGTTCCAGAAGGTTATACTTAAGTTCAAAGGAAACAAAGGCATAAAACAACAAATTTCCAACTTCTAATCAAGCCCGAGCTCCTAATCATCAAATAAATAAAAATTCACCATTGAAACACAAGTTACCTCACACTAAAAATAGGGGCTAGTTGGAAACATGACTCAAAGCTCCAAAAACAACAAAATCCACTTAAATCAAGCTTTCCATAGCATAAGTACCCTTGGTGGCTTTAATTTTCACCAAAATCTATTGGTTTTAAGCTTCAATTCATGTAAAAATCAAGGGAACGAGGATGAACTCGGGTTTGAAGTGTAAAATGATAGTCGCCCTCCACTTTACCAACATTCATACCATTTTTATGTTGGGTTTCGGGAGCCAAACAGCGCAGCGGAATTTAACCAAAACCCTCCAGGATCCAAGTGAAACAGGGTAAACCAGGTGTTCGAAAATTTTCATACCTAATTTTCGATTGAGATCTCTCACTCAACTGTAGAGTTGAATCACAAAACCTGAACAGTTGACGTGTTCAGGCTCTCTATGCTATCCACACGAGCCTCTTGGGATCACCACGCTTCCACCAAGTCCCGGTAGATGCGTTTCTCTTGCGCTCACAGTGCTAGCTTGCGTCCTCGAAGGAATTGCAAGAGAAGAGTGCGGCTGTCCTTTTTGGAGGCTAGGGCAAGGAGACCTATGAATTTCTCACTTAAAAGTTGTATTTATAGTGAGACTCAACTTCCAGGCCTAATGGGTTTCAAAGCCCTAATCCAATTAGGATTTAATTTCGGGCTTAATAATGGCTCAACTCTTGGGCCCATTATTAATACGAAATTAAAGTGAAACCATAACCCAAATAATTAGCCCATGCACTCTAATGATCCAAATTGCTCTATGTGTGCGACCCAATAGGTTCTTATCACGTTGGTAATGATCATAAATCACATTTATGATCATAAGCAATGAGCAGTGTCTAGCAACACAACATTGCTACCCAAATGACAAGATTGTCGATGATTTGACTATACCTTTATGATCATCACCGATATATGCCATTGTCCCTTTGTCCAAGATATCAAGACTAAGCACAAGACATGGAATGTGTCACTCTCGTATAGCCCAATCTTTGGTTTCTTGATTACCGAGTAGACTAACTTAAACTGATGACATTGATATCGCATATCAACTCATCCGAGCATGGCCATGCATTTTCTAAGTCTCACTCTATCAAGGGGCCCGAAGATATCGCTCCTGTTACATAGGAGGGACAAATCCCATCTTGATCATACAAATCCCTCCGCATGATATGTGACATACCCAATGACCTCCTTCAAGTTCACTCAGTTACGAGCAACAAAGGAAAGTATCAAAGTATGTGACTCACATGTAGGGAACCTTGATGATCTTAGGTCGAAGGACTACATATACCCTGATCACTATGGGAATCACTTATGACACTCATATAACGATCCATGAAGTGTTCTCATGGTGGGTCAGTGCAATACACAAGTTCTCCAACTTGTACCCATATGTAGACTACATATCTCATATTAGTCTCCACATATGCTAGTCGTTATGTATTATTGCAACCCGCTCCACAATAATACTAGACCAGGGACTTTTAAGAATATCATTATTCTAGGGTTACAATTATGTTTGTTAAGTTACGCAGGAACAAAACAACAAACATAATTGCTGGATTAATGCCTTAATAAAATATCATGACTCAATGTACAAAAATACAATCATCTCATGATTGGATTTTGGGCACAACACTAACACTTTAAAGCTAGGCGACCAAAGTTTACAAAAAGTTACAAAAATGCCCTATTCTATAAATAGTAACTAGTCAAACCTTGGTCAAATCTTGTTTATTTGAGTTAACTTTGGGTTTAAAGCAAAAGTTAAGTTTTCTAAAAATTCAATTTTAACCCTTGAGACTCAGCACGACATTTTGGGATGCAAAATTATGATTTTGCCCCTAACTCAATTTGGTGCCTTAAAGTCCTCAAAACTCTATGAACTTCGCCCAACTTACCTATTCTTGCTATGTGAACTTGAAATACATTTCCCAATTAGGTTTTAAATCTTTTACGTTGCCTGAACAAGCCTTATGCTAGGTGAGTCATAAGACACGCTGAAGTTCCTTCGCAAGGTTCAGTCACCTCAACTCCTATCTTTCTTGGTTATTTTTTGACTTATGACATGATTGAATATTGGTTAGGGGCTGATGTAGTAAATGAACTTGAGCATTACCAGCCAGGGGAAACTTCAACACTATAGTGGATGGTGAATCATGAGGTTTGCTGTGCAGCAAAAAATGTGTGCCTGCAGAAGAGCGCTGTTCCGAGTTCACCAGTTTGGCACGTCACCAATGACATGTCCCTGTTTGATCATGATGTATATGGGAGGCTAATTCACTTTCCTTATCAAGGGGTGACCACCACTGCCACCTTCTCGGAGCTTGCAGAATAGCTTCCAAATAATAGTGCATTGTTATGGCTTTGACTAACTACTCCTCCAATATTATGTTTTTTGAGCTTCAATTTTCCATATGGGAACTTCATTTGTCACCTTCCTTCTACTAATGACTAAGTCATCCATTTATGGCAGTTCTTCATCACCTTTAAGCACTTTGTCATGGAGCAAATAAATATCCAAAATAGGGCCAAGGAAAGTTTTTGAAAGGAAAAGGCAGCCCTAATCGATATGGCCTTCAAGTTTTGCAATCTGAAGCAAAAGGCTACAAATGAGCTCATGGAGTTAAAAAGGTGGGTCGGTGAGAAGATGAAGGCCATTGCCTGATAAGCCAACTTTTATGTGGAAGACCTCGGCTATCATGCCCATGAATGGCATATGCCAATGGCTGTGCATAATGTGAATTCAAAAATTATGAAAATGTGAGGAAATGGTTATTAAGAACCATGCAAGTTAAGATGAATTGATCAAGTATGAAGGTAGTTTCACTACAAGCATTTGTGAGTTTAACTATGTGTTCAAGCCCATGTAATGCACTAAGGTGGCAAATCCTTCATACACACATTATGACCTTGAAACCTAAGTTAAATGGAGCCCACATGGGCTAGAGAAATATGTGGAATTGCTTAAGAAGATCAAAAGAAAGATGAGTTCAAAATTGAGTGCAAAATGGCGCAAAAATGTGCATATGTGTGGCTTATGACTCAGGTAATCAAATGGGATAAAAAATGGCCAGATAATTAGGCAAAATTGTGTTAATTGATATGTGGAAAGTAAGCTACAAACTTGGATTGAAGTTTAAAGAAGAAAAGCATCAGAAAAACCAAGGCAAAAATTGAAGACCAAATGTGGAAAAACTTGGTTTATCTGTTGCTTGTTTTGCAAGCACTTTTTGGGGTCCAACATGGCCAAAATTTTGTACAAAAGTGTGCTTGAAATAACCAAGAAATTAGGGTCACAATGCTTGAAACAATAGTCAAAAAGAAAAAGACAAGAAACAATGACCAAGTCAAAGCTAAAGTCAACCCTGAGTCATCTTAATATAACCGGTTGTATAAGCTCATTTAGAGCAATTTATTGGAAATTTCATGGTAGATAGTTGTGGATATAGTACCTGGAATTATATGCCAAAAATGTACCAAAAGATGTAGACAAAATGGAACTAGTCAAGGACAAAAGACAAATAGTTCAACTGGATTACCTTCCCACACTCGACTAAATTTTATGATATCATCTTGGAAGTTCCTTGGAAGCATTTTTAGTCATCAAAGTTTTGAAAATTAGGGCTCAAAATTTGCTAGAAGCTGTAGTAAATTTCCAAGCAAAATGAGGGAAAAACCATGACTAAAGCAGCAAGTCATATTTGGTTGCCTTTTTACAATTTCATGCTAATTGTTTAGCAAATTTTCAGCAAGTGCTTGGTAGATTTTAAGCTTCATAAAAAGGGTTTAAAAGTGTAGATATAAGGGAAAAAACATACTAGAGAATGCTGAAAATGCCAAGGGAAATAAAGGATAAAATCCAACCAAAGAAGTTGAGCTTGGTCATTAGTCTTCAACCGGTTGCCTTAGCCTATCTTTTTGAAAAAAATTTCCACCTTCATATCAATTTCTAAAGGTTGCATAACCATGTATATGTGGGCCAATAGCTACTATAAAGACAAATATATACATATGTATGTTAAGGTGAAAATTTGAGCAAAGATTAAAGGGAATTACGTGCACAAAACTTGGTGCACAAGGAAGTTGGTTTGGCTAAAATTTGGGATGAAATAAGTTGTTATTTTCTCATAGTTGGTAAAGGAAAAACCAACATCCTGTGAGTTTGACTCTGTTTAAAGTCAAAATGCTGGATTTTCGCTACTGATAGAGATGGAAAGCTGATAGGGTTAATAAGAATAGGAATTTGGGCAAAAGGTTGTTGATTTTTTGTTGCATGTTGAAATATGAGTTCTTTGTCACTGGGGGAGATGTTATCTTTATGATACCAACTGTAGTCTTGATCTACTGCAAGAATCAAGAAGGCAAGCAATTTGAAAGACCATTGTTTTTTAGAGACACTAAGTTGGTTAATATGTGATTGGTCTCTCTCTGTCTAATATGATTTAAGCATTATGTAGGTAAGGTATGTTTAGACAGAAAGGCATTAACTTGCTTAATCCTTAAGAAATTTGGAATCAAGCCTTAAAAGGCAATATGGTTTACTTTTGTTCATTGAATTATGCATTCATGCCATGCATTGCATTGTGGTTGTGTTCGCTTAATTTCTTTTGTGAGTTTGAATTAGATGTGTCAGCTTGTAATGTTGATTATTCAATTTTTTGATTTTTGACTATACTTGTGCCATACGTTGTTTTGTATTATACTTGTCTGGTTTTCATTTCGGATGCAGGTACTTAGACTCTAAACTAAGGTAATTATTACTGTTAAACTAAACTCAAAATTTATCGTTGATGATGTCTCTTACTGAGTTTCATTAGAAACTCACCCCCTCATTGTTACCATTTTGTAGAGAAAAAAGGTTGTGACTATGGTCTTACTAAGCTAAAACTAAAAGAATTCATCTCTGTCATGGATGGGGTTTTAAAGACCAAGTCCTGGACTATGGACTTCTGAGTCCAAGGTCCACTGAATGCTTATGTAGCACAATTTTGTGCACAAGTTGTAAAGCTAATTTGTCATGTAATATACCTAACTATTATTTTATATTTTCCATGTTTCAAATTGCCAAGCTACACAATAGCTGTACAAAATGTTACAATTTAAGAAAAATGACATGAATCCATAGGCTTACGGCAATTTGGGACATGATACAATGGTATAAGAGCTATGGTTTTATCAAACATTTTATATGAACAGAGAGAGAGGAAGCTAAGGCCCCAACAGCACTCAAAAATAGGTAGGTCAAATGGGATGTAAATAATATGAAAAATAGGGCAAAAGGAGTGTATAATATTGGTTTTGGGATCAAGTTGTCTATGGTGATTTGAGACCAATGGCTTTGAGATTTAACAATTCAGGTCTAAAGGCTATATATTGTTAACTCAAAGTCATATAAAAATTGGCCAATAGGCTGAATGCTGTGAAATTGAATTCAAGAATTTGTTTATTGCATCTATTAATGGTAAGGGAACCTTGGTGCTCTAGATTTGTTTCAGTCAATAGCGGGGATAACCATTGCGTTAGGAAACCAAAGTTTTATATGAATAGGTGATTGATTGCATTGATTCTCTAAATAGAAAATCTACTAGAATATACAATAAAAACTAACTCAGTTGAAGAGTTTACCTAATGATAGCTTTCAAAGTTGAGCTATTTTTGACAAGTTCCAGTGATGAATTGGGACTCGTTAAGCCTATTTAGGGTAGAATGCTAAAATGATACTTATTTTAGCCAAGTCAAATAGTACTACATTCTATCATTCTAGTGGCTCCTAACATTATCTATAAGGAGGAGCACATGGATGTCTTAGCTAGAGACCCAAGGAAGCTATGAAGGAAAAGTGTAAGTGTGGTAAAAGTCTAATGGACACACCATACAATGCAAAAAGCAACTTGGTAAGCTAATGCTGGAATATTTAAGAGATTCCTAGAACTATTTTCTAAGGTACATGAAAATTTAAAGAACCAAATTTCTTAAGGGAGAAGGAATGTCATGCCCTTGTATGGCGTAGGCCATGGGCGATGCATAATCTGAAATCAAAACTCATGAGGATGAGATGAAATTGTTATTAAAGACCATGCAAGTTGAGATGAATCAATAAAGTATGAAGGTAGTTTTTGTACAAGCATTAGTGAGTTTAATTATGTGTTCAAGAACATGTAATGCACTAAGGTGGCAAAGCCTTCATGTGCATGTTATGACCAAGAATTCTAAGTTAAATTGAGGCTAGATGGGCTGCAAAAATAAGTTGAATTGGTTAAAAAGGTCAAAAGAATGAATGGTTCAAAATTGAGTGCAATATGGTGCTAAAATGTCCATGTGTGTTGCTTGTGTGTCGAATTAGGGAAAATTGTGCTAAATGATACATGAATATTAGGCTACAAACTTTGATTCATATTCAAAGGAGAAAAGCATGAGAAAAACCAAGGCAAAGCTGAGGACCAAACGTGGAGAAACTTGGTTTATGTGTAGCTTGTTTTGCAAGCATTTTGGGGCGTTTCAAGAGCTAAAACTCTAGACTAACATGGCCAAAATTCTAGATAAAAGTGGGCTAGATATAACTAAGAAATTAGGATCACAATGCTGGAAATAATAGTCATGAAGAAATAGACAATAAACAATGGCCAAGCCAAAGCTAAAGTCAACCTTGAGTCTTCTAAATATAATTAGTTGCATAAGCTCATTGTGAGAAAACATGCCAAAAGATGTATACAAAATGAAAGCTAGTCATGGACAAAACACAAATAGTACAACTAAATTACCTTCCCATACTTAACTAAATTTTGTAATGCCTTCTTCAAAGTTTCTTGGTAGCATATTTAGTCATCAAGGTGTGAAAAATTAGGGCTCAAAATCTCAAATTCTACTAGAAGCTGTAGAAAATTTTCAAGAAATTTGAGAGAAAAATTGAGATTAAAGTAATAATTCATATTCGGTTGCCTTTTTACAACTTATTGCTAATTGTTAAGCAACTTCTTGGCAAGTGCTTGGAAACTTCTAAGCTTCATAAAAAGGGGTTGAAACTGTAGATTTAAAAGCAACGTCCTATTAAGGAATCCTGAAAGTTCCAAGGGAAATAAAGGATAAAAACTAAGCAAAGAAGTCAAGCTTGGTCATTACTCTTCCACTTGTTGCCTTAGGCTATCTTTTCACAATTTTTTGCCACCTTCCTAGCAATTTCTAAAGGCCACAAAACTATGTATTTGATGGCCTATACTTGCTTTGAAAAAATAAATACATATGTAAGTTCAGGTGAAAAATTGAGGTAAGGCTGAAGGGAATTAGCTGTACAAAACTTGGTGCACAAGGAAGTTGGTTTGGCAAGAGCTTGGGAGGCAATAAACTATTATTTTCCTACAATTGGTATGGGATAATCCCACAACTCATAAGTCTAATTCTACTTAAAATTATAATGCTAGATTTGACTGCTATTGGTTATAGAAAGTTGGCGGGTTTATAAGAACAATATTTTGGCGAAAAGGCTATTGATTTTCTATTGCCTATTGAAATATGAATTATTTGTAATTAGGGGAGATGTTATGCTTATGGTGCCAACTGGGTTATATGCCTATAGTCTTGCTCCATTGTAGGAACCAAGAAGGTGAGCAATCTAAAAGACTAGGGTTTCCTAGAAACACTATGCTAGCCAATATGTGACAGCTGTCTCCTTGTCCAATATGGTTTGTTTAGATAGAAAATGATTGACTTGCTGGATCCCTAAGGAATTGGGAATCAGGCCTAAGGAGGCTGTATGGTTTAATTTTGTTTGTTCTAATTTTGCATTCATGCCATGCATTGCATTCTAGTTGTGCTTATTAAATTTCTTTTGTCTATTCAAATTGGATGTTTTGGCTCACATTGTTTATTGTTTGGTATTTTGATTTTGTGATTATACTTGTACCATTATTATTTTGTGTTTTATTTGTCTGGTTTTCATTTTGGATGCAGGTACATAGGCTCGGAGCTGAGCCAATTATTACTGCCAAATAGAACTCAAAATTTATAATTTATGTTATCTCTTACTGAGTTTCATTAGAAACTCACCCCCTTTATGGTCATCATTTAGAAGATAAAAAGGGTTACTACTATGGTATTACTAAGTTGAAGCTAAAGAAATTCATCTCCCTCTTGATAGGGTTTGAAAGACCAAGTCCTGGATTATGTACTTTTGAGTGCAAGGTCCTAAAAATGTTTAACTAGCACAATTTTCTGCACAAGTTATAAAGATGATTTGTCATATAATGTACCTGACTATTATTTTATATTTTTAATGTTTCAAATTGCTGAGCTGCACAATAGCTGCACAAAAATTTACAATTGAAAAGAAATGGCATAAATGCATAGGCTTATGGCAATTCAAGGCATGACAAGGTGGTATTTGAGCTATGGTTTTATCTAGTACTTTATGTGAATAGAGAGAAAGGAAGCTAAGGCCCTAGTAGCATAAAAAAATATGCAGGCCAACGGTTGTAAATAATATGAAAAATAGGTCAAAGGTTGTATATACTATTGGTCTAGGCTATCAAGCTATGTATAATGAGTTAAGACCTATGGCTCTAAGGTTTAATAGTTTAGGTCTAAAGGCTATTATTGTGAACTCATAGACATATGAAAACTAGAAAATGGGCTAACTGCTATAAAATGGAATTCAAGAATATGTATGTTGTCACTGTTAATAACAAGGAAACCTTGGTGCTCTAGATTTGTTTCGGTCAATAGCTGGATAATGACTATGATAGTCAGTAGGCTATCGTCCATATGACATTTTTATTGGCAAACCTGACACCATACTCAGAAAATAATGTGGCCAACATTGGGAGAATGATCTACACCACCCTTGGAAAGTATACAACTGACTCTGGGAAAAAGGCTCTTCAGCATCCTCGGAAGTGTATACGACCAACCTCGAAAAACTAGGTCTACCATCCTCAATAGAAGAAATGCATCCTGAAAATGGTCTGTACATTCAAGGGGCTTTCTCTAGTCACCCTCAGAGGAAATCCTTGTCCGAAGAGGTCTCAGATCTCTAAGGGGTCTTAGGGAGAAATGACAAATACTGTTTGGCGATCTCTAATTGAAACCTTGCACATGCCCCCACCCTCTGGGCATAACTACCTATGGCCAACTATAGACTCCCCTTTTCGAAGTTACAAACCAAATTCGGCCAAACGTGAGTCCTAATCTACTCAGGCTGCGTGTAGCAGCCTCTTCATCTCAGCTTCCTATAAATACTCGGGGGTGGCTCCCAGGTAAGACATAAGAGATACCCTCCTTTTTTATTTTCTAATCTTAACTGTTAACAACTTCTCCCCTCACATACTTACTTGGACATCAAAGATCCTTCCCACGGAAAAAACACTCTAAGAAGCTCCTAACCCCCATTCTTCAAGTGCTGTAGATACTACTCAGGCGAAGGTTTACCGGAGCTTCAACGTGTCCCACATCAAAGATTTGCTAGAGCATTACCTGGCGCTGTCTGTGGCAACTCATTCGCAAGTCGCTGTCATGGAGACTCGGCATTCTAAGGATAAGGGCATTCCAAAGTCTTAGTCTACACCTGAGCCTTCACCAGCAGACAATGATACACCCCCGAAACCTTCACTTCCAGACGACGAACATCCTCTGACGATCGCTATGGGCATCCTGGGTGACTTCCAGCACTCCATAATGGTCGACATGATGTAGCAACTTGACCAAAGATGGTCACACGTACATTCTCATGTAAGGATCCCTTCACCAGAGGTCGACCTGGGAAAAGAGCTTCCATAGGGTGTCCTCAATAGAGAAGCTTAAATTTCGTTGGTGGTACGTGGCAAGGTCTAGATCAAAAGAGTGAAGGATCACCTACCATTGGAGCCCTTCTCCGCCAGAGAATTCCTTCTCGCCATAATGTCAAAGTTACGCTTGAAAAGAGGACATCATTCTCCCTTACCTATGGCTTCCAAGCAATGAGGAGGTGATGGTACTTTTATCCTGGTGGAGAAAATTTTGGAAAGGTTGGATAAGGTGGAGAAACAGGTTTCCTAAAAACTAGTTTCCTAAAAACTAGTTTAGTTGAGGTCCTCGGAGACCTTTACTAGAGAGGAGCCCATTAGGGCGATAGTGGGAGCCCCTTTCCTCAGTGACTTCCGAGTACCATGCTTCAAAAAGTATAATGGGCAAAGCAACCCTCGGGCTTACTGAACAAAATATATGATGAGCATGGTGTTGCACGGGGATGATGACACCACCTTCGACCAGTGCTTCGAGGTCACCTTATCTAAGCCAGCAACTATATGGTACAACTCATTGGCGCCTAGAACCATAAAGGGCTTCCAAAATTATCTACCACCTTTACCTAACAATTCATAAGGAGCAGGCCGATGCTGATGATGCCTATCCCAATGTTTGATAAAGCCGAAAAAAATTAGATGACCATTTGGGATTATGTTGAGAGATTCAACAAAGAAGCACTGAGTGTTCCTTACATCTACCCCGAGATCTGAATCCTCTCAATGATTAGAGGACTAAAGAGGGAATCACAGCTCTTCTGTGAGTTCTCAAAAGATCCCCCTAACACCCTCGGAGAATTCTACCGAAGGGTAAAGGAATATATGACAGCTGAAGAATTAATAATGAGAGGGCCAAAGTTTGAGCATCACCAGTCCGAAGGTAACACTCACCAACGTTGGTATCAATTTGAGGGAAGTAGACCTTGGAAATCCAAGAGAAAGAAGCCAACGACATTCACCCCCCTAAACACTTCAAGGATGAATATCCTTATGCCCTTGGAATGGTAGGGAACCTCAATCAAACATCTAAAGGCCATGACCTCGAATAATAGAAAGAACATGAAGAAGTACCGCCAATTTTTCCGAGATCACAGGCATGATACCAAGGATTGCTTCCAATTGAGAAAGTATATTAAGTTCCTAATCAAACAATGTCAACTTCGGTGATACTTATGGATGCCGTCACTTAAGGCCTAGGAAAAAGCAGAGGATGAGAGAAAAAGAGAATATGAGGAGTACAACTCCAACAAGTGTTGAACTAATCGAAGCCCCATAAAACATCACCTACCATTGGTTGGGGTTATTCAAACCATAACCACTGGACTACCTTCAGCTAAAAGAAATAGGAAGGTGAGGGAGATTACAATGACGAAGTTTGACAACCCGATAAAAAAGCTGCCCTGAAGTGATGGGTCATTTGTGAAGTTCCAACATGATGATCCTCTCCTAATCATGGTAAGAATTAGAAAGTTAGACGTGAAGAGGGTGCTCATTGATGACGGATCAAATGCCGACAGCCTGTTCTCCCACATGTTGCCAAACTTGGGTATTTTCGAGGGCGATCTTAAACCCGTGAGCTCGCCTACCTTTGGCATTGATCCTTTGGAGCTCCTCGTGCTCGGGTGGATTGATCTACCCTTAATCCTAAGGGCTACCTCACTCCACACCAAGGAAGAACTCTTTGTTTCCACTATGACAAGGTTCATCATCATAGATGTTGCATCTTCATACAATGTCGTCCTCAAAGATAGACATAGGGCAACCTTCACCTTCGATAAGATGTAAAATACCTGACTGTCATATTCAAAGTGAAGTAGGGTGACACAGAAATACTCATTGATCAAGCTGAAGCTAGGAAAGTGTGCGTCAAAGCAAGGCAAATTCTGAAAAAAGTGTACATGCAGACTTCGGGAGAGAAGATCACGACTAGCAAAGGTGCAATAGAATTCGAAAAAGGTGATGTTGAAAAGATATAAACTATAGATATAGAACTAGTCCCTGGCCGAAGTGCCTAAGTGGGGAAAAAATTGGTCAAACGTGACATGGTAAAAATTGTATCCCTTATATTAATGAACAAATATCTATTTGCTTACTCCCCGAAGGACATGCGTGGGGTATAATTCAACATAGCATTAAAGTACACCATGAGGTGTGACCCGTTTGGTAAAAAAAGCTTAATAGAACTCCAACGATTAATGGAAGCAGACATAATAAGGGAAGTCAAGTAACCTGACCGGTTTAGCAATGTTATTGTGGCCACAAGGGAAGGGAGTGAGAAATTTTGAATGTGCATTGACTTTTAAAACATCAATGACACCTGTCCAAAGCACTCCTATCCTCTACCATCAATAGGCTAATTAGTGGACTCCATTGCTAAATATAGCCTGCTTTACTTCCTCAATGCTTTTAGAAGGTACCATCAGATTCAGATGATTCCCAAAGATGAAGAAAAAACCACCTTCATCATTGAAGTCAGGACCTACTGCTACTCAGTCTTTTGGCCTTAAAAATGCAAGGGCCACATATCAAAGGCTAATGAATAGGGTGTTTAATTCCCAAATTGCTAGAAATATGGAAGTGTGCATTGATGATATGATAGTTAAGAGTAAGATACCGGGCAGTAATATCACAAAGTTGGAGGAGACATTTCAACAATTTGAAAGTTCAGAATTTGTCTCAACCAGGAAAAGTGTGTATTTGAGGTAACAGCAGGCAAGTTGCTAGGCTTCATGGTATCTAAAAGAGGAATATATGCCAATCTAGAGAAAGTGAAAGCCCAGCTTGGATTCCAAACACCCACAACTACCAAAGACGTATAAAGGCTTACAGGGTGAATAACGGCCCTCAGGAGATTCATCTCTAGATACAGAGATTGATGCCAACCATTCTTTAAAGTGCTCACCAAGGCAGCAAAAAATGAAGGCAACCTCAAAGGGTAACAACACCCATGGAATGAGGAATGCTAGTTTGCATGGGAAGAACTTAAAAGTTACTTGACCCATTTGTCGACACTTCAGCAACAAAGGGAAGTAAAACCTCTTACACTATACCTCGCAGTCAATAACGAAGTAATAAGTTCAATACTAGTAAGGGAAGACGAGGGAGGACAACAGTGGCCAGTAAATTACGTTAGCAAATCCCTTCATGGTGCCAAAGTTAGGTGACCTATACTACAGAAAGCCATCTACGCCTTAGTCCTGGCAAGTAGGAGGCTTTGGCCCTATTTTCGAGGGCACTTTGTTACAGTCGGAAGTAACCTGATAGCCGAAGGACTATCGCCTCTCCTAGAATGTACCTCCTATCAAAAGCATGCTCGGGAAGCCTGGCACCATCCGACGGAGGCACTAGTACTGACCTCGGACTAGGCGAATTCCAGTGCCTCGAACTCGGGATTTAGCCTAGTACCCCAGAGAGCTCCAAAGGTGCAGATAGCCCCTTCGGGGGATTAAACGGATTGCCTTCGGGATAGAAGAACCAGCTACCACAAGCAAGAGAGGATTTCCCAAAGGTGAAACCTGCGGGCTTGGCAGTGCCCCGAACTGGGAACATAAGTCCCGAAGAAGGGTGTTCGCCCTAGAGAACGACCTCGCCCAAAGGACATCGGGAGTACGGCAGGAGCATTTAAGGAGCCTCTGACACATCGCCCACAGACGCACCATGTCACCTCAAATGATGCTCTGACACACCGACAGCGCCCAGGGCTTGTCACAACCTGTCTCGGACCAAGGCTCGAGGGAGCCTACAAACAGCTACTTGTCCCCTTTGTCCAAAGGTACACGGCAGATCTGACCGAACACGTGTCACGATCTGAACGGGCCAGACACTTCTATAAATACCAAAGAGCAGCCCCTTGCAAACGGTTGGTCAGTTAGTTGAGAGGATACGAACAAGCAAGCCCACTGAACCCTTGAATGCTCTCCTTCCTTCATCTCTCAGAAAACTAACTTGGGCGTCGGAGGCTCCTCCCCGGAAAAACATCCCGGGGACCTCCTAACCTTTCCTTTTGGGCTCTTCAGGTACCACTCCCTGGGAAACCTCCACTCCGGGCGTTCTCCTCCTCAGGAAGTCCCTCCAGAAACCACCATGCCTTCTAGCGAAGATGTCTCCGGACATCATTTGGCGCCGTCTGTGGGAAACCACCCTCAGGTTGCCGTCGTTGAGACTCGGCGTTCTAAGGACAAAGGACTCCCGAAGTCCCCGTCCGCGCCTGAAGTCCAACCGGCTGCTGAGCAAACTCTTCCAGGGACTTCCACGCCCGAGGAAGAACGTCCTCTGGTCATAACCATGAGCTTCCTCCGTGACTTCCAACGCTCTGTTGTGGCTGAGATGACACAACAGATAGACAGAAGATGGCCACAACAAGCTCAAACCCAAAGGTCTCCTTCACCGGTACGCCCTCGGGAAAAGAGCCCCAAAGCAGTCCGCCGCAGTTCGGGGAGTGAAGACCCACGTGAGGAGTCTTCAACAGAAAATATGCCCCTCGGGGCACGCCTTCCAGGGCAAACGGGGCCCAACCAACCCAAAATTCGACGCCGAAGGAGCCCTTTGCCCGAGACGAGGTCACCCTCTCCCCGACGACGAAGCCATTCTCCGAAGAGGCGCCGTCAATCTCCTCCACCTGAGGAAGAACCTAGCGCCGCCGCCCTCATGGAGAAAATATTGGCAAGGCTGGACCGAGTCGAGAGGCAGGTGGCTCGCAAGCCAGTTTGGGCCAGACTGTCTGAGTCTTTTTGTGGGGATCAGTCTCCTTTCACCCGAGCTGTGGTCGAGGCAGCTATGCCAGGTGACTTCAGGGTACCTCGGCTAGAGACGTACGATGGTCGGACCGACCCACAGGCCCACCTGACGAAGTACAGACGCAGCATGATGATGCACGGTGCGGACGACGCCACCTTGTGCAAGTGCTTCGAGGTCACCCTCTCTGGGCCAGCAACCGCGTGGTACAACTCCTTGGCTCCAGGAATCATCGGAAAATTCCAGGAGTTATCAACAGCCTTCACCCAACAGTTCATCGGGAGTCGCCCGACGGCGAAGATGCCCGTTCAAATGTTCGACATAGCGCAAAGAAGCGGAGAAACTATACGCGACTATGTCGAGAGGTTCAACAGAGAGGCTTTAAGTGTTCCAGACTTTCGGCCCGAAATACGCATCCTCGCCATGACAAGGGGCCTTCGGAGGGATTCCCAACTCTTCTACGAATTCTCCAAGGACCCTCCAGACACACTGGGCGAATTCTACCGACGGGCCGAACAGCACATGACGGCCGAAGAACTAAGAATGGGCGGACCCAGGCCCGAGCACACCCGTGGCGAGGGGTCCAGCCAGCAGGCACGCTATCCGACCGACCAGCCACCCCGACCCCGGAGGATGCGAGGAAGGAAACCCCCGAACTTCACAGCGCTGAACACCACGAGGACCAACATCCTCATGACTCTGGAGAGGCAGGGAACACAAGTTCAGAGGCCAAGGGCCATGACCGCTGAAAATAGAAAAAACATGAAGAAGTTCTGCCAATTTCATCGCGATCATGGCCACGACACTGAGGATTGCTTCCAGCTGAAGAAGTATATTGAATCGCTAATAAAACAAGGCCAACTTCGGCGGTACCTACGGTTGCCTTCCCCGAAGGGGAGGAAAGAGGAGGAAGGAAAGGTAGAAGATGAGGACTACGACTCCGACAGGCGGAGAAACCGAAGTCCGAAGAGGCGCCCTCCACCCCCTGCGGGAGTCATACAAACAATCACGACGGGGCTCCCATCCTCGGAAAGAAAAAGGAAGGCCAGGGAAATAGCTGTCATGGACTATCAAAGTCCGGCGAAGAAGCTATCCCGAAAAGATGGTTCCACAGTCGTCTTCCCTCACGACGACCCACTCCTGATCATGGCAAGAATTGGAAACTGGGATGTCAAAAGAATTGGTATGTCAAAAGGGTACTTGATGACGGATCAAACGCTGACGTCCTATTTTCACAACTGCTGCCGAGCTTGGGCATATCCATCAGTGATCTCAGGCCTGTCACTTCACCGACCTTCGGGGTAGGACCTTCCGAGTTACCCGTCCTCGGGTGGATCGACCTTCCATTAATGATGAGAGGGACTTCGGTCAAAGGACCAGCTGAGTTGTTTGCCTCGACAATGGCGAGGTTCATCGTCATGGATGTCCCCTCATCATACAACGCCATCCTTGGAAGGCAGACGCAGGGAAATCTGCACATTCGCCCTGACGTGAGATATTTGACTGTCACTTTCGCCACCAAGGAAGGAGACGCAGAAATCTTCATAGATCAGGGCGAAGTAAGAAAGGTGTTCGTCAAAGCCCGAAAAGCCCCAGCAAACAATTCCACACAAGCTGTAGAAGCAGGGGCTTCAAAGTCAAAAAATGGCGAGAAAGAAGTTTCTGGCAAGGTGGAAATGGAAGAAGTGGAACTTATCCCAGGACGAAGTACCCGAATAGGGAAAAACTTGTCCGAAGGAGATAAGAAAAAACTTGTATCCTTTCTGGTAATGAATAAAGACCTGTTCGCCTACTCGCCGAAAGACATGCCGGGGGTAAATCCGCGCGTAATACAACATAGCCTCAAAGTAAGTCCGGAAGCAAAGCCTGTCCGGCAAAAGAAACGAGGCATCTCAGCCCATAAAAATGACTTCGTCAAAACCGAAGTCCAACGTTTATTGGAGGCAGATGTAATCAGGGAGGTCAAGTACCCCGAATGGCTAAGCAATGTGGTGATCGCCACAAAAGAAGGAAGCAACAAACTTCGGATGTGCATCGACTTCAGAAACCTGAACGATGCTTGCCCAAAAGATTCATATCCTCTCCCGCCAATAGATCAACTGGTAGATTCAACTGCCGAATACGGGCTCCTAAGTTTCCTAGACGCCTTCAGCGGCTACCATCAAATAAAGATGGACCCCGAAGACGAAGAAAAAACAGCCTTCATCACCGAGGGGGGGACGTACTGTTACACCAGGATGCCCTTCGGGCTCAAAAACGCAGGAGCCACCTACCAGAGGTTGATGAGCAAGGTCTTTAATGACCAAATAGGGAGGAACATGGAAGTCTACGTAGATGACATGATAGTCAAAAGCAAGCTGCCTGTTGACCATGTCACAGACCTAAGGGAGACTTTTCACCAGCTCAGAACCTTCGGAATTCGCCTTAACCCCGAGAAGTGCACCTTCGGGGTAACTTCGGGAAAGTTCCTTGGGTACATGGTATCAGAAAGAGGCATTGATGCTAACCCAGAAAAAATTAAGGCTCTGTTGGAATTCCGAACTCCTGCCACAATAAAAGATGTGCAGAGACTTGCTGGAAGAATAACCTCCCTCAGCAGATTTATTTCCAGATATGGAGACCGGTGTCGAGCATTCTTCAAAGTCCTCACTAAGGCAGCAAAAAGGGAGGACGACCTCGGGAGTAATGATCGTCCTTGGAATGAGGACTGCCAAAAAGCTTGGGAAGAACTCAAAATCTACTTGGCTCGCCTGCCCACTTTGCGACAGCCCCGCGAAAGAGAACCTCTTGTGTTGTACCTCGCCGTCACAGAAAAAGCAGTAAGCTCAGTCCTTGTGAAAGAGGAAGGGGCGAAGCAGTGGCCAGTCTACTATGTGAGCAAGTCCCTGCATGGCGCCGAAATCAGATATCCTTTGTTACAGAAAGCTATATATGCCTTGGTCCTGGCAGGAAGAAGGCTACGACCATATTTTCAGGCTCACCCCATCATCGTCCGAAGTAGTTTACCCTTGCGGGACGTCATGAAGAAGGTTGATCATTCCCTTGGCGAACGACATCACTTATGGACGTCATGAAGAAGGTTGACCATTCGGGAAGGCTCTCCAAATGGTGTATAGAGCTTGGCGAACACGACATCACTTATGAACCTCGGAAAGCCATAAAAGCTCAAGCCTTGGCAGATTTCATTGCCGAGGTCCCCATTACCGAGGACAGCCACCCAAGTCCCGACGAAAATGAGCCAGAATGGGCCTTGTACGTTGATGGTGCCTCGGGCGCCGAGCACCAAGGAGCAGGGGTGATCATCAGAGGCCCCGAAGGCCTGGAAGTAATGAAGGCCATTAAGTTCAGCTTCAATGTCACCAACAATGTGGCTGAATATGAAGCTCTCATAGCGGGCTTGCGCCTGGCCAGAAAAATTGGTGTCAGAAACTTGAAAGCCCATAGCGATTCCCAGCTAGTAGTTCGGCAAACAGCAGGGGACTACGGGGCGAAGGATCCAACACTGGAAAAATACCATGAATTAGTAACGAAGCTTATTCGAGAATTCGACACCGTGCGAATCGAGAGCGTGCCTCACAGACATAACGCTGAGGCAGATGAATTGGCAAAATCAAAAGCATATACTGAGGTGCTAAGCCAGCCGAGCATTACAGTGCTGAGCATAATGACTTCGGGAAGAAGCTGGAAAGACCCAATAAGAACATATCTCGAAACCAATACGCTCCCCGAAGACCCCAATGAAGCAGCAAAAGTGCGGAGACGCTCCGGTCGTTTCTTTCTGATTGGAGAAGAGCTATATCGGCAGGGATATGCAAATCCGCTACAGAGGTGTGTTGGCGAAGAGGATATTGAAATAATCCTCCAAGAAGTTCACGAAGGCGCTTGTGGTTCGCACATCGGAACCGACGCCCTGGCAGCGGTGATACTTCGCCAAGGATACTTTTGGCCTACCCTGAGGAAAGACGCTAGGCGGTTCGTCCAGAAATGTGGTAATTGCCAAAGACATGCAAAAATCCAGAGAACACCCTCGGAGCTGGTGACTTCGGCAAACTATCCCTGGCCCTTCGCAGTTTGGGGCATAGACCTTATCGGGCCGCTCCCGACAGCGCCTGGGGGCGTGAAGTTCTGCGTAGTCGCAGTAGACTATTTCTCTAAATGGGTCGAGGCAGAACCTTTGACGACTATCTCGGCAAGAGAAGTGCGCAAGTTCGTGTGGAAAAACATAGTATGCAGATTCGGCATACCGAGGGTACTAGTGGCTGATAACGGATCCCAGTTCATAGACAAAGGGTTCCAAGAGTTTATCAGCGACCTCGGAATAAAGATGCACTTCGCCCCGGTAGCTCACCCCCAAAGCAATGGGCAGGTGGAAGTATCTAACAGGACCATAAAAGATGGTCTGAAAAAGAGACTGGGGGAGGCAAAAGGGAAATGGCCAGGAGAACTCCAAAGCGTACTATGGAGCTACCGAACAACGCCCCGAAGGGCTACAGGGGAAACTCCTTTCTCGCTCGTCTTCGGTACGGAGGCCATAATCCCAATAGAGGTAGTGCGACCATCAATACGAGTGCAGGTATTTGATGAAAGTGGAAATGACCTCGGCTTAAGAACCAAGCTCGACCTCGTCGGCGAACATAGAGAAATAGCGGAACTAAGAAGGAAAGCTTTCCAGCAAAGAGTGGCCGCCGCTATAAACTTGCGAGCTAGGCCAAAAGGAATAAAAAAGGGTGATCTCGTTCTCCGAAAGGCGGAATTCGCACCCCGGAGGCCATCACACGGCGTACTTCACGCGAATTGGGAGGGACCTTATCTGGTTCTTGCCGAAGTACGAAGAGGGGTGTACAAGCTCGGTGACGCCGAAGGCGTGGAATTAAAAAACACTTGGCATTCAGATGCCTTGAAAAAGTTCTATGCTTAGAATCTTGACGAAAGGGTTTACATTGTACAAAGTTAGAAAAAAATTTCTGGCTACACGGGCTTCTGAAAGAAAGATTCTTGAGCAAAAGATATACTAAAATTCCGCAAAGACGGTCGCCAGAATAAGCATGGGTGCGATTTCCTGAAGTCCCTCGAGCAAGCATGTTCGGGACAATAGGAAATGTAAAACCTTGCGAGAGTTTCTAAATACAAAGGCTCACAGAGAACCGATCTAATCTTCCGAAGTCTCTTGAGCAAACGCGTTCGGGGCAAAAAGGAATGAACAATCTCACAAAAAAGACTTAGCCAAAATTTCTTACAGGAAAGAAAAAAGTCTTTATTAAACAAACAAGATCGGTTTACAAAGAAGAAGGACTACCAAGAAAGAAAGAGTACAAGGAAGGAGAAAAAGAAGGCAGAAGGGGCCTGAGATAAATTAGGGATTCTCGGCGTCCCGGGAGCCACTAGCCCCTGCATCCTTTTCCACCACCACCGGCGCCGGAAGAATCTGAGGCAGGTTCAAGTGCTCGAGCTTGGACCAAGACCACCGAGGTCCCTTAGGGATATTTAGGGCCTCCAGGAAAGAAAGGTCGAGATCTGGAAACCTCAAAAGAACTTGATGACGAACGAGACAAAACCCGTCTTGAAAACCAACTTTGGTCATCTCGTCGGATTTCCTCTTCTCGACCCCAAGATCATTAAGCTCCTTCTCCAGGTCTTCAACCTTTTTCCTTAACGCCTTCACCTTCTTTTTCTTCGACTCATCCTTCCCCTTCTTCGAAGAATCGACCTCGGCTTGAAGTGCGGCTTTCTCGGCCTCCGCCTTCGCCAGAAGAGCCGCAGAATCCGACTTCTCCTTTTGAAGTGCCTCATTAACCGAAGTCAGCTCTGCCACTTTTCCGGCGAGGTCGGAAATCTTCTGGGAGGAGTCCTTTATAAGTTCTTCTTTTTCCTTCGCAAACCCCTCCCGAAGGGCAACAATCTCTGACGCCGAAGTCTGGGCCAGCTGAGTGTTCCGAGTGAGCAGGTTCGAGCACTGCGTCTTGTATTGTTCTATAGTCTTTGAAGCGGCGGCACGGTACATCCCCTGCCTCGCCACCCGAACTCTGAGGAATCCGACATATTGTTGGGTTTCGGGAGCCAAACAGCGCAGCGGAATTTAACCGAAACCCTCCAGGATCCAAGTGAAACGGGGTAAACCGGGTGTTCGAAAATTTTCATACCTAATTTCGATTGAGATCTCTCACTCAACTGTAGAGTCGAATCACAAAACCTGAACAGTTGACGTGTTCAGGCTCTCTATGGTATCCACACGAGCCTCTCGGGATCACCACGCTTCCACCACGTCCCGGTAGATGCGTTTCTCTTGCGCTCGCAGTGCTAGCTTGCGTCCTCCAAGGAATTGCAAGAGAAGAGTGCAGCTGTCCTTTTTGGAGGCTAGGGCAAGGAGACCTACGAATTTCTCACTTAAAAGTTGTATTTATAGTGAGACTCAACTTCCAGGCCTAATGGGTTTCAAAGCCCTAATCCAATTAGGATTTAATTTCGGGCTTAATAATGGCTCAACTTTTGGGCCCATTATTAATACGAAATTAAAGTGAAACCAAAACCCAAATAATTAGCCGAATGCACTCTAATGATCCAAATATGCTTTATGTGTGTCGAAGGCCAATAGGCTCTTACCACGTTGGCAATGATCATAAATCACATTTATGATCATAAGCAATGAGCGGTGTCTAGCAACACATCATTGCTACCCAAGTGACAAGATTGTCAATGATTCGACTAAACCTTTATGATCATCACCGATATATGCCATTGTCCCTTTGTCCAAGATATCAAGACTAAGCACGAGACATGGAATGTGTCACTCTCGTATAGCCCAATCTTTGGTTTCTTGATTACCGAGTAGACTAACTTAAACTGATGACATTGATATCGTATATCAACTCATCCGAGCATGGCCATGCATTTTCTAAGTCTCACTCTATCAAGGGGCCCGAAGATATCGCTCCCGTTACATAGGAGGGACAAATCCCATCTTGATCATACAAATCCCTCCGCATGATATGTGACATACCCAATGACCTCCTTCAAGTTCACTCAGTTACGAGCAACAAAGGAAAGTATCAAAGTATGTGACTCACATGTAGGGAACCTTGATGATCTTAGGTCGAAGGACTACATATACCATGATCACTATGGGAATCACTTATGACACTCATATAACGATCCATGTAGTGTTCTCATGGTGGGTTGGTCCAGTACACAAGTTCTCCAACTTGTACCCATATGTAGACTACATATCTCATATTAGTCTCCACATATGCTAGTCGTTATGTATTATTGCAACCCGCTCCACAATAATACTAGACCAGGGACTTTTAAGAATATCATTATTCTAGGGTTACAATTATGTTTGTTAAGTTACGCAGGAACAAAACAACAAACATAATTGCTGGATTAATGCCTTAATAAAATATCATGACTCAATGTGCAAAAAATACAATCATCTCATGACTGGCTTTTGGGCACAACACTAACAATTGGATACCGAAGTCCGGCCTTCAGTTGGGCATGAAAAATAGTAACCTCGTCACTACGATTTAAAAATCTATATTGGTCCGAACGAGGCAACTTCGTAGTGACGTAGGAAGGAAGGAAAAACTTCTTTTTCCATTTTTTAAGTTTTGCAGAAGTAGTGCAGTAGGGGTGAGAAAGAAGGGGTTCCCAGCTTTCGGGAATAGGCATGACTGGCAAAAAACCGAGTTCGGGAAAAGGAAAAAAGCTATTTCGAAGAAAAAATTTGGAAAAACAGGAGAAACTGGAAGCTGAAACCCACCAAACCTTTTGCCACGTGTCAGCAACTACGCCAAAAAAGGAACACACTTTCTGACGAATAGCGCGCCGCCCCAAACTGACACGCCTGGTCACGAGACGAGACGTTTCAGTGGCCTTTGAAGATTACAGAAAATAGGTTACCTCGGAGACACCAAGAGACAGTCTGCGCTACGTCTACGGACAGAAGGTGTATCTTCGGCACAGGTACCATGCATAAAGCCCCGAAGGGTACCCTCCGAAAGCTGACAAAAGCCAAAGTCCCTACTTCGGCTTCTAGGGGGGGGCATGTGATAGCCGAAGGACTATCGCCTCTCCTAGAACGTACCTCCTATCAAAAGCATGCTCGGGAAGCCTGGCACCATCCGAGGGAGGCACTAGTACTGACCTCGGACTAGGCGAATTCCAGTGCCTCGAACTCGGGATTTAGCCTAGTACCCCAGAGAGCTCCAAAGGTGCAGACAGCCCCCTCGGGGGATTAAACGGATCGCCTTCGGGATAGAAGAACCAGCTACCGCAAGCAAGAGAGGATTTCCCGAAGGTGAAACCTGCGAGCTAGGCAGCGCCCCGAACTGCGAACATAACTCCCGAAGAAGGGTGTTCGTCCCAGAGAACGACCTCGCCCAAAGGACATCGGGAGTACGGCAGGAGCATTTAAGGAGCCTCTGACACATCGCCCACAGATGCACCATGTCACCTCAAACGACGCTCTGACACGCCGACAGCGCCCAGGCCTTGTCACAACCTATCTCGGACCAATGCTCGAGGGAGCCTACAAACAGCTACTTGTGTCCTTTGTCCAAAGGTACATGGTAGATCTGACTGAACACGTGTCACGATCTAAACGGGCCAGACACTTCTATAAATACCAAAGAGCAGCCCCTTGCAAATGGTTGGTCAGTCAGTTGAGAGGATACGAACAGGCAAGGCCACTGAACCCTTGAGTGCTCTCCTTCCTTCATCTCTCAAAAAACTAACTTGGGCGTCGGAGGCTCCTCCCCAGAAAAACATCCCGGGGACCTCCTAACCTTTCCTTTTGGGCTCTTCAGGTACCACTCCCTGGGAAACCTCCACTCCGGGCGTTCTCCTCCTCAGGAAGTCCTTCTAGAAACCACCATGACCTCCAGCGAAGATGTCTCCGGACATCATAACCTTCCTCTTCAGGATGGCATGAAGATGGTGGATCGTTTTGGTCGTTTATCAAAATGGTGTATCAGGCTCAGAGAATACAACATCACGTGCAAAGCAAGAAAGGCCATAAAAGGTCATGCTTTAGTAGACTTCATTGCTGAATTGCCTAAAATCGAGGACACCCCCGACAACCTAGAAAATGAAGGGCCTGAATAGGCATTGTTTGTTGATGGTGCTTCTGGATTGAACACCAAGGAGCCGGGATAATACTCAAAGGCCCCAAACGGATGAAAGTGTCAAAAGTTATCAAGTTTAGGTTCCAAGTCACCAACAATATCGCTGAGTATGAAGCCCTTATAATAGGATTACGACTGGCAAAAAGGGTTGATGTGAAGAATCTGAAGGCTTACAGTGACTCACAATTGATCGTTTGGTAGACAACAGGGGAATACGGTGCCAAGGATCCCAGCCTGGTAAAACATTATGACCATGTCAAAAAATTGATTCAAGAATTTGACAACGTAAAAATAGAAAAGGTACCTAAAAAAAAGAACATAGAAGCAGACATACTGGCTAAGTCAAAATAGTCCATTGAGGTACTTGATCGTCTGAGCATAGCCATAATGGCATTCATGACATCGAATAAGGGGTGGAAAGACTCTATAAAGGAATATCTGATCTGTGCGTCTTTACCCGAGGACCCCAAAGAATCTGTAAAGGTGCATAGATGCTTTGAGGTACTTGATGATCAGGGAAGAATTGTACCGACAAGGGTATGCAAATCCACTTACAAAGATGTATCAATGAAGAGGACACCGAAGCAGTCCTTAAAGAGCTTCACGAAGGAGTTTGCACATCTCACATTGATACAAATGCCCTTGCCGGAGTACTACTTTGGCAAGGATATTTTTGGCCCACTATAAGGAAAGATGCACTGCAGTTTGTCAAGTGATTTGATAAGTGTTAGAGGCAAGCACCTATCCAGAGGCCACCTTCAGAAGTAATGACTTCAGTTAGCTACCCTTTCTTCGTCACTGTTTGGAGTATTGACCTCATCGGATGTTACCCACTCCGGGGTGGTCTAATTATGGTGCCAAAATTGTGCATTTAAAATCCCAGGATTGGTATGTCCAGTAGGCCATCAAAACAATGGCCCTCTTGGGCACTATGTGAGTACATGCATATTGGTCCAACCGTTACATACATATTTGCACTTTATGCACATCATGGTAGCAAGGAAGAGAAACACTAGCCCTAGTCTTAATCTTGGCTACCATACATTAGGCAATCTTGTTGAGTTCATGTTTCCAGCCACTGTAGCCGAATTTCTCTAGAAAAATGATCTTAATCTAACCATGTACCCCTAATTTTTATTTTCTCCATTATCAAGAAGAAACTTAGACCAAACCAGGGAATTTGGTTTTACATCAACAGGCCACCTATGGACCAAGTTATGGATTTTTAAATTTAGTTACAAAATTCTGACGAAATAAACAGTAAATTAGCCAAATTTGGAATGTCATAAATTTGGCTACAGGGCTTCAAATTTAGGAATTCTAATTCCAAGTTAAACCTATAGATGTACTATATCTGTGGTCAAACTTTTATACAAAGATTCATTCTACAGAGGGAGATATACAACTTTGAGTGCAGGGTCAAAATTCTATCAGCTTTATGACCATTATGCGCATGCAAAATTTCATAAGTGTGGAAACATTTCATTCACAAGGGGTAAGCCCTCCAAGGCTATCCCATATATGTCTAATACATATAGGAATTACATGCTCTTGTATATAGCAACTTTATGTGGTAAAAACAGAATTTACAAACAAGTAGGCCATCATTCACACTTAGACAGCTTGTGCACCACCTTCACATCATAGCAAAATCATCCTCAAATGCTCATGTACTTGTTCCAAATTTACATGCCTTGTATCTACATGCATCCATACACTATATAATGGCCTTAAATCAGCTAAATAAATGCACCAAACTGAAAGAGAAGGTTGAAACACAATGCACTCCAAAACAGGTTGTTGAACAACTGCTGCATAACACAATAAGCACCGTTAGTAAAAATACCAAATTTGCTCATAAAATCACCAAAACTTCCAGATAATAACTAGACACATGGAAATTTGTGACCCTATAGTTTCAAATCAAAAATTGAATTAAGAGAGTTAGTTTGAATGTGATCTTTCTAGTGGACCTAAAATGGGCAAATTTGAGGGGAGGAAAGTTTCATGGAGAAACTTAGCGAGGATAACACTTTAACACTAATGTACTATAACCTTTAGCAATCAACTACATAAAAAGAAACTAAAATGATAGAGAGCACAATGCAAATATCCAATGGAGAGCATCCAAATGCAGCAACCAAACACAAACGATAAACACAAGTATGTGGCAGTAACAACATTCATTGGTTAGTCCATAAAACATGTAATAAACATAAGTAGATCACTATGGTAGCCCTCATTAAGCATAAGCTTTCCATTAGGAGGGTTTTAACACTAGTTAGTACTAACTTTTTCTCTAGAAACCCTTAAATTCACTGTCATCACTGTGCACTTCACACTACGCCACAAAACCTTCACTAAGTGCACTCCCCTCACTATGCTTGGTTCATCAAGCACTTAGCTCTCTTCCAAGCTTAGCCTTAGGTCCATGGATGCTTGGAAATATAGTAAACAATATATGAGAGCAAGAGAACTCCTTACATTTTTCTGGAAATCAAACAAACCTTAGATAAACCCAAAAACTAGGGTTTATGGTCTTCCTTAATGCTTTGGCTATGTTGTCTTGCCTTCTCTTGATTGTTTACGGCCAGGTTGCTATGGATGGATGTGGAGGAGTTCAAGGAAGAAACCTAGTAGGTGGAGGTCAATTTTTTTGGAAGAAATTGGGAGAAAATGGTTTTTTTTCTCTCCTTATTTCTTTCTTAGCCTTTAGTAATGGCATGTTTGCAAATTTTGCAAACTTTAGGCTACCATTGGACAACATTTTTACCAGCCATTTGGGATGGGAAAATGACATTTATTGACCTATTTTAACCTTGGTCAAGGGTCATATTCACCTTTAGAAAAGTTTGGGACACTTCAACTGACACAGGCTTCCTCGGCCCTTGCGCAAGAAGTCTTATGAGAGCTGGTCTCACGGTGGTTGCAATTGGCTAGATGTATATGTGGACAGATTAAAAATTCCATGATACTAGTTGATTAACCTCGAATATGCAAGATGCATGCTCTTCATGCTTTGACTTGGATAAACAAAATTCCGTAAACCATTGACTTGGCCAAAACATTTCCAAAGAAAAAATGTTCAAAAAGCCAAAGCATACAATATCAACATTTATGTGAGTTTACTACACATAACATTTGTGTGGGAGCATTCATAGATAAAGTAGACTAATGCCCTCACCCAAAAGCTACCCTAGAGTTTAGGATGCCTCAAAACATAGACAATGGAGGCAACTAAAAGTACTATATATACAAGCCTCAACTGAGATCTTCTTGAACTAACTCCCACATTGGATGCAAGTCTTAGTGGCAAGTCACAAAAGTCCTTGTCCAAATGCTACTAGGCTTTATGACCAAAGGAAGACTATAGTTGGTACTGCTACTTAAGCAACAAGTTAGCCAAGTAGACTAGAATCATAAAGATTCTTAAGTGAAATACCTACAATAAAAGCAACTACCATGATAACCCTTAGTGGTTACCTAGCCCAACAACTTTAGAATCTATACAACATAACTAGGGAGTGACAATTCAGTAATTCTCAGTGAGGGTCTTCACCGTACCTGTAAGAAAATTACTAAGGACTCCACATATGATTACATATGTAACCTGCTGTTAGCTCATATAGCCTAAGGGTCTAATATATGCATGTGCCTGGTCCCTTAAGACCTCTTGTCATTTTGGTCATTTAACTGCAAGGCATTGCCTTGTCCTCTAGCAAGCTTAGCTTGCTAGCCTAACTAGTGATAAATCACGAGTTGAACCTCTCCTGTTTATGTTGTGCAGGGGCATCTTGGTGGGACTATTGTAGACTAGACCATAAAGACCTTGTAGACTAGGTGTTACCCACTCTGGGGTAGTCCAATTATGGTGCCAAAATTGTGCATTTAGACTCCCAAGATTTGGTAATGTTCTGTAGGCCATCAGAACACTACCCTTAGTGTGCATACCCAAGTGCCCATCACGGGCACTATGTAAACACATGCATATTGGTCCAACCATCACACACATATTCACATTTCATGCACACCATGGCGGCAAAGAAAGAGAACACTAGCACAAGTCTTAATCTTGGCTACCACACATTAGGCAATCTTGTTAAGTTCTAATGACCCGCCACTACACCTATAACTTCCACTAATAAACTGTATCAGTCTAGCCATGTACCCCTTATTTTATTTCCTCCACTATCAACTAGAGACTTATAGAAAACCAATAAATTTTTTCTTACATCAATAGCCCACCTATGGACCAAGTTATGGATTTTTTAAGTTGGTTACAAAATTTTGACTAAATGAACAATAACTTAGCCAATTTTGCAACATCGTAACTTTGGTTACAGGGCTCTAAATCAAGAAATTCCAATGCCCAGTTAACCCTATAGATGTCCTCTAGGTGTGCTCAAAATTTCTAACCAAGATTCACTCTAGACAGGGATATATTAAACTTTAGGTACAGTGTCAAAATTCTAGCAACTTTTCGACCATTTTGCCCATACAATTTTTCCAAACCGTGCAAACACTTCATTCATTAGGGTAAAGCTCTCCAAGTATATCCCATACATGTCAAATACATATATGAATTACATTATCTTGCATCTAGAAACTTTATATGGCCAAAAGATAATTTACAAGTAAGCAGCCTATCATTCACACTTAGGCAGCTTTGCACCACATCACATACATAGCCAAAACATTACTCAAATGTTCACATAATTCTCCCATTTTACATACAAAACATGTACATGCATACATGCAATAAAATATGGTCTTAACTTAGCTAAATACGGACCCTAGGTTATAGGAGTGCCTGAGACATAATCGACTACAGAAACAGGATGCTGGACCAGTGCTGCATAGCACAATAAGTACCTTCACGAAAAATACCAAATGTGCTCCTAAAATCAGAAAAATTTCTAGATCATAAGTAAACACATGGAAGCTCATGCACCTAAAATGTCAGATCAAAAATCAAACCACAAAGGTTAGTCTGAGGGTGATCTTTCTGCTAGACTAAAATGATAGAATTGATGGGAGTAAGTTTCATTGAGAAACTTAGTAAGGGTAGGACTTGGATTCAATAGTCAATGTAAACATCATTAAAATATGAATCCAAAGACACTAAAAAAAAAGAAGCACAATGCATATATACAAGATATAGCAACCAAATGCAGCAGCCATTCACAACCAACAAACACACGAAATGCAGCAGCAACAACAACCATAGATTAGTCCGTAAAACATGCAATAAACTTAAATAAATCACTATGGCAGCCCATAAACTTAAATAAATCACTATGGCAGCCCTCCTTAAGCTAATTCTGTTGGGTTTCGGGAGCCAAATAGCGCAGCGGAATTTAACCGAAACCCTCCAGGATCCAAGTGAAACGGGGTAAACCGGGTGTTCGAAAATTTTCATACCTAATTTTCGATTGAGATCTCTCACTCAACTGTAGAGTCGAATCACAAAACCTGAACAGTTGACGTGTTCAGGCTCTCTATGGTATCCACACGAGCCTCTCGGGATCACCACGCTTCCACCACGTCCCGGTAGATGCGTTTCTCTTGCGCTCGCAGTGCTAGCTTGCGTCCTCCAAGGAATTGCAAGAGAAGAGTGCAGCTGTCCTTTTTGGAGGGTAGGGCAAGGAGACCTGTGAATTTCTCACTTAAAAGTTGTATTTATAGTGAGACTCAACTTCCAGGCCTAATAGGTTTCAAAGCCATAATCCAATTAGAATTTAATTTCGGGCTTAATAATGGCTCAACTTTTGGGCCCATTATTAATACGAAATTAAAGTGAAACCATAACCCAAATAATTAGCCCATGCACTCTAATGATCCAAAATGCTCTATGTGTGCGACCCAATAGGCTCTTATCACGTTGGCAATGATCATAAATCACATTTATGATCATAAGCAATGAGCGGTGTCTAGCAACACATCATTGCTACCCAAGTGACAAGATTGTCGATGATTCGACTATACCTTTATGATCATCACCGATATATGCCATTGTCACTTTGTCCAAGATATCAAGACTAAGCACGAGACATGGAATGTGTCACTCTCGTATAGCCCAATCTTTGGTTTTTTGATTACCGAGTAGACTAACTTAAACTGATGACATTGATATCGCATATCAACTCATCCGAGCATGGCCATGCATTTTCTAAGTCTCACTCTATCAACGGGCCCGAAGATATCGCTCCCGTTACATAGGAGGGACAAATCCCATCTTGATCATACAAATCCCTCCGCATGATATGTGACATACCCAATGACCTCCTTCAAGTTCACTCAGTTACGAGCAACAAAGGAAAGTATCAAAGTATGTGACTCACATGTAGGGAACCTTGATGATCTTAGGTCGAAGGACTACATATACCATGATCACTATGGGAATCACTTATGACACTCATATAACGATCCATGTAGTGTTCTCATGGTGGGTCGGTCCAGTACACAAGTTCTCCAACTTGTACCCATATGTAGACTACATATCTCATATTAGTCTCCACATATGCTAGTCGTTATGTATTATTGCAACCCGCTCCACAATAATACTAGACTAGGGACTTTTAAGAATATCATTATTCTAGGGTTACAATTATGTTTGTTAAGTTACGCAGGAACAAAACAACAAACATAATTGCTGGATTAATGCCTTAATAAAATATCATGACTGAATGTGCAAAAATACAATCATCTTATGACTGGCTTTTAGGCACAACACTAACAAATTCTTGGTCTTAGCAGGATTTTAACAGTAGTTAGTACTAACTTCTGGGCTCTAGAAACCCAGAAATTCACTGCCATCACTGTGCACTTCACACTAGGTCACAAAACTTACAATAACTGCACTCCCATCAGTAAGCTTGGTTCGTCAATCTCATGGCTCTCTTACAAGCTTAGCCCTAGCTCCATGGTTGCTTGAAAATATAAAAAACAAGCCATGGGGGCAAGAGAACCCTTACCTTGATGGGTATGCTGAAATTGGAGCTTGATCCTAGGTGCACTCAAGCAATAGCACCAAATAGCTTCCAATTGTGCTTCCTTGACTTCAATTGCAAGTAGTTTTGAGTTTGAAGGTATGGTGGCTATGGAGGAAGTGTGGAGGAGAGGGCTGGCTTTCTTTTTGCTAGTGGAGGCTGAAATTTAGAGAAGCAAAGGTGGTCTTGACTACTTAAATAGTCAAAAGTACACTAAACACACTTAAGTAGTCTTAACCTTGTCTCATGTCATTTTCCTTACTACAAGACTATGGTTTCTTAGTCTTAATCTCTTGGCGCACATTTGACCATCCTTATCTTCCTTTAGCAGCCCTCCTTATGTGGGATAACCCAACAAAACTTCCATTTGCCTTAAGTCATAGACATACACATCTTAAGGCCTACATTAGAACACTTAGGTCCTTTATGCCTTTTTGTGTTTTCTCTGTCCTTAGTTGTCTTCCATAAGTAGTTTGGTCCTCCAATAGCACTTTCATACCATTCATATCCTTCCCATAACTCTCCAAATCTCTTTTGTGAAAGTTTTGTAATTGAGTACCCGAATTTCCAAAATCTTACAAAAAAGTCCATAGGTTGCTTAACAAACAAGCAATCCTTAAGGCTTTTATTGGGGACCAAGTTACCAACTTGGAACACTTTTAAGGAGATGTTGATCATACCTTTTACCCCCCACACTACAATCACTATGGTGAGAATTACACAATATAATGGGTTTTTAGCCATTATGACACACTTGTAATTCTCCCATTTTGTGAGGTGGTAACAATCCTCCCCCCCTTAAAATTTTGGTCCTCCAAAATAGCCTTTAGCTTCGGGTATTCTTCAGGATACCTTTCCATAAGGTCTTTTTCAGTTTCCCAAGTTGCTTCTCTTTCAAAATGGTGTGACCACTGAACTTTAACCATGGGAATATGTTTGTTTCTTAACCTTCTGGTATCGTTGGCTAAGATAGCTATAGGTTTCTCTTCATATGTCAAGTTAGGTTCCAACTGTATGTCTTCGACTACAATAGCATGCTTTGTGTCTAATAGACGGCTATGGTCCTTTCATTGGCTGCTATCGCCCTGACCACCTACCTTCCAGAACCTGTCATGCGGCCGAAGTGCTAGGACCACCTACCAACCACGGGAAGGAGGGGGCCAGACACCTGAGGCATACGACCTCGGAAAGGACTCCGGAGTGAAGGAAGTCATACACCTGAGGCACACGACCTCGGTAGCTCACCAATTCCAACTTCGGGAGCCAGCGTAGCGCCTCCTTCGGGACGGCGACCGAACCAGCTTCGGGGGAGAAAGACCAACCACCCTCTGCGGGAGAAAGCCCCCCGAAGACGGGGACGCCAAAATTTCAGTCTGACTCCGGGAAAAGGCCCCTCACCCCGAAGTGAGACATCAACCAAAGGGACCTCGGTTGTACGGCAAAACCCATCAAGGAGTCTCTGACACTCCACTCGTATACGTCTCCGACACATCACCTCCAGACACGCTCTGACACGCCGTCGCAGTCTAACGTCCTGTCACGTCGGGCTACATTTACCACGGCTCGTGGCCCGAGGAGCCAACAGGCGACTAGGGGCCCCCGTGCCCAAAAATACTAACACCATCCGTCCATACACATGCCACAATCTGAAAGGATCACCCCCTCCCTTATATACTAGGGAAATGGTCACAGACAAGAGGCTTCTCTAGAGAGAAAAAGAGGACAGAGAGGCCGGAAAACAAAGGACTCTCTCCTCCCTCCGCCTGAATACTCTCCCTTCAGCCTTTAGGAAGACACGCCAGGCAAGAGCTTTTGGTGCTTATTACTATGTCCCCTTCTCTCTAAAAGCACTAGCTTGGGCGTCGGAGGTTCCCCCCCAGAAAACCACCCTAGGGGGCTCCTAACCCTTGTTTTCTGAGTGTTTCAGCCAGGTCTCCCGGAAGAATCTCCCCTCCGGGCTCTCTCCCATACTGGAGGTCCTTCCCGTCATCACCCTGTCACGGGACCAAGAAGCTGCCGGCCATCACTTAAGGTGATCCACCTAGGACACCAGTCTTCCTTCTGGACTAGCCTGCACCTCCAGGCCCCCCTGCTGCCCTCACCACTGCACACAGTGGAGATGTTGGCTCCGCCAATCGGACCCGCATCAGATGGCGCCGTCTGTGGGAAACACACCCAGGTTGCCGAAGTTGAAGCTCGGCGTTCTAAGGAGAAGGGACTCCCGAGGTCCCCGTCCGCGCTAGAGATTCAACGGGCAACCGAATAATGGCAGCAGGGACTTCCTTGACCGAGGGCAAGCGCCCTCTGACTATTACCATAGGCTAGTCTGCGCGAATTTCCACGCCCTGTCGTGGCCGAAATGACGCGGCAGTTAAGCCGAAGATGGCCGCAGCAAAATTCGGGCCGAAGGCCCCCTCATCAGTACCTCGTTGGGATGAGAGTCCCATATCAATTCACAGGAATTTGGGAAATGGAGATCAACGAGATGAGTCCTCGGCGAGAAGCGTGCTCCCTGAAGTATGACCTACGGGAAAAGCAGGGTCGGGATGACCCAGACCTCCCCGCCTAAAGAGTTCTGCACCAAAGAAAAAAATTGCCATCTCCTCGGCAATGAAGTCAAAACCCATTGCCCCGAAAGGTCGTCTACGACTTGATGGGTGGGCAGAAGGTGCCGACTGTACTTCCCTGGACACACTATCTATGTCTGAAGTGACACGCCTCTGAGCGATGTCGTGAAAAAGAGTATAGCATTTATAAAAGACTATCAAAATGGTGCATCGAACTCGGAAAGTACTAGATCACGTATGAGCCTAGAAGGGCAGTGAACGCCCGGGTACTGGCAGACTACATCGCCGAAATCCCAGAAGTAGGGAAGGCTGAAACCAATAAGGGAGACAGAGCGAGGGTAGATCTAGAATGGAAACTCCTTGCCAGTTGAACCCCTAGCGTAGAACGTCAGGGCGCTAAGATGCCTCCTCGGGCGCCCGAAGGTAGGGAGACCACCAAAATGATCAAATTTGATTACCAAAAGTGTTGGGCCATCCGAGCATGACAACGCTAGGTATAATAACCTCGCACGAAAGATGGAAAGATCCTACAAAGAGGAATCTCGCAACCAAAGAAGTCCCGAAAATCCTCATGAAGCGGCAGAAAGTGCAAAGACGTTCCGGACGATATTTCTTGATTAAGGAAAAACTATGCAGGCAAAGGTACGCAACACCGTTATTAAGATATATCGGTAAAAAGGGTGCAGGACAATTCATCCAGGAGGTGTGAAAATGGCCAGCGACACACCAACACCCGAAGACTGCCTTCGGAGCGGATAACCTCGGAGAGATTACACCGAGCCACTCCAGGCAACACCCGAACATGTGAAGTTCTGCATGATAGCAGAGTACTACTTCACTGAGTAGGATGAGGCAGGACCCCTAGCGACCATGCCAATAAAAGAAACACAAAAATTCTTTTGGAAGAACATAGTATGCTGATTTGGCATAACGACGGTGACACTAGCCAATAATGATTTCCAGCCCATGAACAAAGGATTTCAAGAATTGGTCACCGACCTCGGAATAAAAAGGCACTTCCATCCACTAGCTTAACCTCCGAGCAACAGACAAGCAGAGGTAGCCAAAAAAGGGACTAAGGGACTAAAAGAGAAGCAATGGGAAGTGGCCACGAGAACTTCCTACTGTACTAAGGAGTTATCAAATGACTCCCCGAGGGACCAAGGGAGACACACCTTTCTCACTTATCCCCAGTACAGAAAGCCATTATCCATTGGAAGTAGTTCGGCCAGCATAAAAGATGTTTGACGAAAGAGGAAATGTCCTCGGGTTGAGAACTGAGCTCGACCTAGTTGTCAAACACTGAGAAGCGGCCAAGCCCGAAAGAAGAGCCTTTTCGGCAAAAGGTGGCAATTAGTGCAAGTTTGCATGATAGGCCAAAAGGAATAAGGAAAAGGAGACCTCGCCCCCGAAAGGCCGAATTAGAACCCCGAAAACCGTCCTATGGGGTACTTCGGCCAAACAAAAAAGGGCCTTATTTGGTCCTAAACGATGTCCGAATGGGAGCATACAAGCTTGGCAACACCGAAGAAGGAAAACTGAAAAGTACAAGGCACTCGGGCGCCTTAAAGAAATTCTATACTTAGAATTTTTAGACAAGAAATGGTGCAAGCCAGAAATTTGTCTAAGTACAGAAAGTTTTCCCCTGCATAAGAATGTTCGCCGAACAAAGCTGAAGTATGGACTCCCGAAAGTCTCCTGTTCCTTCCGAAGTCAGTTGGGTTATATGCCCAAAAGAGGTCAAGTCTACCGAACACGGCCGGCAAGGGCAGGCTAAAATTCGCCTAAGGGAACTTCGCCAACTGCGAGATTCCGCCCGAAGGATGGCCGACGAAACGGGCAAAGAAATACTTTTCCGAAGTCCCTTGACCGAAAGTGGTCGGGACAACTGGGAAACAAAAATTGCTCAAAAAAGACTTAGCCAAATTATGAAAGAACATTTCATTGAAGGAGAAAATTCATTGAAGAAGGTCTTGGTACAAGGAGAAGATTACAAGAAGAAAAGTACAAAGAAAAAGAAGAAGGCAAAGGTCCTAGAATATCTAAGAGACCCCGGCGTCATGGGAAGCTTCGGCTCCTGAGCCTTTCGCCGCCGCCTTCGGTGCAGGAGGAGGAAACGGCAAGTTAAGGAACTCGACTCTCGACCAAGTCCACCGAGGCCGCCCGGGAATATCCATGATAGGCAGAAAGGAAGGATCGAGGTCCGGATACTTCTTCAGAAACTGATGACGAGCTAGGCAGAAGCCGTCCTGAAAAGCAACCTTGGTCGCCTGGACGGCTTTGTCTCTTTCAACGTCTAACTCATCCGCCTCATTATGAAGATCTGAAACCTCCTTCCGAAGGTCGGAAATCTCCTTCTCCAGCTCCTCAATTTTATTTTTGTTCTTCGAACCCTCCTTTAGTGAGTCGACCTTGGCCTGGAGTTCAGCATTTTCAGCCATTGCCTTCGCCAGGAGGGCAGACTCCCCTTCTTTTTCTTTCTGAAGGGTCTCGTTGGCCGAAGTCAGGCTGAGTAATTTGTCGCCAAGGTCGAACATCTTCATGGAAAAATCCTTCAAGAGCTCCTCTTGGGCCTTCAAGAATTCCTCCCGAAGACTGGCAATATTCTCCTTGCATATTTGGCTCAACTTGGTGTTTGTCAGCACCGAGTTGGCACAAAAGACTTTGGCCTTCTCCAATTTGTCTTCGGCCCAGGCTCGAACCGAAGACTGCTTTGCTGCCCAAGCTCGGAGGTATCCACTATACCCCAAAAACTGCAAAAAAGAAAGGTACTTAGTGAAATTTGTGCAAGAAAAGCCAAAACACTTAGACAAAAAAAGTGGGGAGGAAAAGTGAAGAGCCTGAAGAATTACCTGAGCAGCATGTTCGGAAACTTTTACGGCAAGGGCATCCTCAGAGGCACACTCCTCGGTGACTGCCTTGAAGGATGCCTGAGTAAGCACGCCCCTCACCATCTGGGGAGCCATCTCCCGGCAATCCTCGGAAAACATGTTCATGTCCTCCGTGAAAGACCAGAATGGCTCCCTTGGGACTTTGTCCTTCGGGACATGAGAATCCCGAAGAGCCCGCCTTCGGCCATGCTCAACCATCCAAGCTGAGGGCACTAGATCCTCTGCAAAAAGAAACATACATCTTATCAGGTAAAAATTCTTTGGTTATAAAAGATGTAAGATTGCAGGAGAAAAGAGACAAACCTGGCGCAACCTCAGCAACGTCGTCATCAGAGTCCCGGACTTCCTCCACTTCGGCGGGAGTATGTTTTCCTTTGGCCCTTTAGCGTTTTTCTAACTCTTCAGCAGAAGGATCCTCCAAAGAGCCTAGCAAATCCGCCGATGTAACGGGACTCACAGAGGCAGTAGCGGCCACCTCGGCAAGAACCCCCCGGGGGTTTCAGGCTTGGAAAAAGTTGCAACCTTGGTTGAAGTTGCAATGACATCACCAGCCTTAGTGGAAGTAGCAATGACATCGCCGACCTCCGAAACGTCCTCCGAGGGGGGAAGAAGGGTGTCCTTCTTTGCCTTCTTGACCGAAGACGGTCCGCTCCCAGAAGTCTTGCGCCTCTTCTTTGTTTGTTCTCTCTTCTCGGCCTGACCAAGGAAGAGAGACTTGTAGTAGGCGGCAGACTCGTCGCCCATCTCTGAAAAAGAGGGAAAACATCAGTGTGAGTCCATAGGCACTTATGCTGAAAAACTTTGAAAGAAACTTACTTTCAAAAAAGGCTTCGTAAGTGAGCTCGCTCCGAAGGAGCTTCACCAGCCAAGAGTTCTTCCCCTCGGTAGCAGGAGCTGGCATGCCGAGATCCGTCTTGTGCTCCGTAACCACCCCCAACTCTCGAAGGACATCCTCGGTCATGAGTTTCCACATGATCGGGAAAGGGTAGAGAGAGCGTGGAGGGACCTCGGCATCCCAGTCGGCGACAGCACGGACTCGTCTGTCAAAGTTCCCAAACCTCGCCGCCAACTCGGGAGTTAGCAGCTTCCTGGGATCCATGACATCCATCTCCAGCTTTCCCCGAGCCCACTTAGTCGGGACGTGCAACCAGGCCTTCGCCACCTTCAGGAAGAAGAACTTCCTTTGCCACCCTCGCCAGCTATCCTTGGTAGCGAAGGTGAACATAAATTTCTTGCTCCCAGATCCCCGAGGTAGCATGACATAAAAGTCACCCTTCGGAACCGGATAGAGCTTGTAATACTGCATGAATAGGATGAAATGGGGTTCTACCCTGAAGATCCCACACATGCAGAAAAAGGCATTAAAATAGCAGTATGAGTTGGGAGGAAACTGATTCACGGCTATGCCATGAAATTGGCAAAAGTCGCAAATCATCTTCGCAGGGGGAAACCGAAGTCCAGCCTTCAGTTGGGCTCAAAAAATGGTAACCTCGTCACCCCAGTTCATAAAGCTAAATTGACCAAGGTGGGGTAACCTTGTGATGGCATACGAAGGAAGGAAAAATTTGGTCTTCCACTTCTCTAATTTTTCAGAAGTAGAGCAACATGGGTGAGACATAAGAGGTTGCCAGCTCTCGGGGATAGGCATGGTTGACTGAAAATGACTTCGGAAAGAGGAAAAATGACTTCGGGAAGCTAAAAGAAAAGCAGAAACCGAAGGAACTCTAGAAGTCAGAACCCACCAAAAGTCTTGCCGAAGTCGAGGTTTGAGGACGCCGTCATGAAAGGTTGCCGGAAATCGCTCCGCCGCTAAAGCCACCGCAAAAAAGGAAGAAAAGGCACAGAAGCAGACGAGAGCAAAGTGAGAGCAAAGAAAAACACAAATGAAGAGTATGACAGGATGAGGCTTTTATAGATCGAGGAAGGGCAGCCAAAAGGGTGTCATAACTGCTGCGCGAAGGCAAAACGTTGCCATAATTACCCCTCGCGTGTGAAAAGGCGTGCCCATCCCAGCAGATGCATGCCATGTGTCGCCCGTCACGAGAAACTAGGACGCGTTTTCTGACATCCAGAAAACCCGGGCACGCTGCTTGAGTCTGGGACGACTAGTTTGAAGACACGACGGTCCACTAGCCTATGGCGGGAAAAATAAAAAAGTTGGGTATCTCGAGAACACCGAAGGATGGATAGATGACATTTGTCCGAACAAGGCTTATCACCTAGGTGGCGAAGTGCCTCCCCAATTGACGTTATACTCCGAGTGTAAATCCATAAGGTCCGGGGTTCAAGGCTCCGTGCCACCCTGTTCGACTGAAATGGACATACTACCACGTGGGCCTCCGGGAGTCCACGAGGTTGTCCTGTCAAAACTGCCAATTGGGCGATAGACGGACACCAACAGGACTACTTGCCGAAGTCTCCACTTCGGCCTTTCCAATGGGGCATGTGATAGCCGAAGTGCTATCGCCCTGACCACCTACCGACCACGGGAAGGAGAGGGCCAGACACCTGAGGCATACGACCTCGGAAAGGACTCCGGAGTGGAGGAAGTCATACACCTGAGGCACATGACCTCGGTAGCTCACCAATTCCAACTTCGGGAGCCAGCGTAGCGCTTCCTTCGGGACAGCGACCGAACCAGCTTCGAGGGAGAAAGACCAATCACCCTCTGCGGGAGAAAGCCCCCCGAAGACGAGGACGCCAAAATTTCAGTCTGACTCCGGGAAAAGGGCCGTCACCCCGAAGTGAGACATCAACCAAAGAGACCTCGGTTGTATGGCAAGAGCCATTAAGGAGTCTCTGACACTCCACTCACATACATCTCCGACACATCGCCTCCAGACACGCTCTGACACGCCGTCGCAGTCTAACGTCCTGTCACGTCGGGCTACACTTACCATGGCTCGTGGCCCGAGGAGCCAACAGGCGACTAGGGGCCCCCGCGCCCAAAAATACGAACACCATCCGTCCATACACGTGCCACAATCTAAAGGGATCACCCCTTCCCTTATATACCAGGGAAATGGTCACAGACATGGGGCTCCTCTGGAGAGAAAAAGAGGATAGAGAGGCCGAAAAACAGTGGACGCTCTCCTCCCTCCGCCTGAATACTCTCCTTTCAGCCCTTAGAAAGACATGCCAAGCAAGAGCTTTTGGTGCTTATTACTATGTCCTATTCTCTCTAAAAGCACTGACTTGGGTGTCGGAGGTTCCCTACCCCCCCAGGAAAACCACCCCAAGGGCCTCCTAACCCCTGTTTTCTGAGTGTTTCGGCCAGGTCTCCCTGAAGAATCTCCCCTCCGGGCTTTCTCCCATACCGGAGGTCCTTCCCGTCATCATCCTGTCACGGGACCAAGAAGCTGTCGGCCATCACTTAAGGTGATCCACCCAGGACACCAGTCTTCCTTCTGGACTAGCCTGCACCTCCAGGACCCCCTGCTGCCCTCACCACTACACACAGTGGAGATGCTGGCTCTGCCAATCGGACTCGCATCAACCTTCTTCCAATGCTTCCTAAGTGCTTATGCAATGCCCATCTTCTCATTCACCTTTGAAATCCAACACACAGCTCCTGAGCATGTTTTATAATATCTGTATCACCCTTTCAGATTGCCCATCTTTCTGAGGATGATAAGCAATACTCAAGTGGATTTTGAGTGCTTTATGAAAAGCACTCCAAAACCGAGCTGTAAATCTTGGATCTCTATCACATACAATGGAGTCTAGCACTCCATGTAGTCTCACTATCTCCTGGACATACATCTAAGCTAACTTCTCCAAGGAGTCTGTAACTTTCATAGGTAAGAAGTGGGAACATTTGGTTAGCCTATCCACAATGACCCAGATTGTATCATGCCTTAATCTGGTCATACCAGTCAAAAAGTCCATGGTTATGTTACCCCACTTCCTCACTGGTATAGGTAGAGCCTACCAGCTGGCTTCTGGTGCTCTACCTTTACCTCTGGGATGTGGCACATTTGGAGACATAAGTAGCTATGTCTCTCTTCATATGTGGCCACCAGAAGTGACTCTTCAAATCTTTATACATTTTCTCACTTCCTGGATGGATGTTCAACTTGCTTGTGAGAGCTTCTTCAAGTATTTCTTCCCTGACCTTTGCTCTTTTCGGCACCTATTTTTGGTCCTTGAAGTACAGTAATCCTTGCTTGTAGGCAAAGGATTGATACAAGCAACCTTTTCCCTCTCTTGAGATCTTTTTCAGATCAGGATCTGTCTCCTGTGCCTTTTTGGCTTCTTCAATCCATCCAGACTGAGTTGTCAATGTGTAAATTTGGGCTTCCACGCACTTATGCCATTTATGCCATAGGCATAGTAGACTATTTTGCTCATCATGATCAGCTAAGGATCCTCCTTTCAAAAGTCCTGTGTACTTCCTGCTCAAGGTATCTGCTACTAGATTGCCTTTGCCCTCTGTGTACTGTATACTGCAGTCACAGTCCTTGATGTACTCTAACCATCTCCTTTGCCTCATGTTCAACTCTTTCTGAGTGAACAAGTACTTTAGGCTCTTATGGTTAGTGTAAATCACGAAGGAACTACCCATCAAGTAATGTGTCCATTGCTTTAGGGCAAAAATCATTGCTGCCAGTTCTAGGTCATGGGTAGGATAATTTTGCTCATGGGATCTTAACTACCTTGACCCATAAGCAATGACATTTCTGTCTTGCATAAGCACACAACCTAACCCAGATCTAGATGCATCTGTATATATGATGTAGGGCTTACTTGGATCAGGAAGAATCAACACTGGAGCTTTAATCAACCTCTGCTTGAGCTCCTGGAAACTCTTTTCAGACTTCTCAATCCACTCAAATCTTTGACCCTTCTTGGTCAGATGAGTAAGAACTGAGGCAATCATGGAAAAGCTTGATACAAATCTCCTGCAGTATCTAGCTAATCCGAGGAAACTTCTGATTTCCTTCACAGTCTTTGGTCTTTCCCACTCTTGCACCGGCTTGACCTTTTTATGGTCTGCCTTAAGGCCTTGTGCATCTATGATGTGTCCTAGGAAGAACACTTCCCTTATCCAGAATTCACACTTGGATAACTTGGCATAAAACTGATGTTGTAGCAGAGTCTTTAAGACAATCTTCAGATGATGTTCATGTTCATTTTCATCCTTAGAATACACTAGGATGTCATCAATGAACACAACCAAAAATTTCTCCGTATGTGGTCTGAACACCCTGTTCATCAGGTCCATGAAAGCAGCTGGGGCATTAGTCAATCCAAACGGCATGACTGTGTACTCATAATGCCCATATCTGGTCCTAAATGCAGTCTTAGGAATGTCCTCTTTCTTTACTCTCAATTGGAAGTATCCAGATCTCAAATCTATCTTGGAGAAGATCTTAGCTCCCTTGAGTTGATCAAACAGATCCTCAATCCTAGGGAGTGGATACTTGTTCTTGATAGTCACTACATTAAGCTTCCTGTAGTCAATGCATAGTATCAAAGATCCATCCTTCTTTTTCACAAAGAGAACAGGAGCTCCCCATGGTGAAACACTTGGTCTTATGAACCCTTTTTCAAAAAGTTCATCAAGTTGTTTCTTGAGCTCATTCATCTCTGTGATTAGCATTCTGTAAGGAGGTATGGATATTGGACTAGCTTCTGGTTGCAGCTTGATTTCAAATTCAATCTCCCTTTGTGGAGGAATACCTGGCAGGTCTTTAGGAAAGACTTGTGGAAAGTCTCTCACTATAGGTATTCTGTCCACTTCCTTATCATAGTGCAATTCATTCAATGCATAACAGTAATCATGCTAAAAAATTGTAGGTATCTCATCTAATACCTCTAGCTCCATGCCATGCATTTCATACACTAATTCCTTAGAATTCACTAATGCATGCACTTCACCATCAGGCAATGTGATTTCCCTCTTAGCACAATCAATTCTTGTGTTATGCATAGCAAGCCAATTCATACCTAGCACTAAATCATACTTAGGAATGTCCAACACTAGCAGATTAGTCATAACCTTAGTCTTTCCTACTACTAGGTCACAATCCTTAGCTAGGTCATTAGTGAAAATGCATTGACTACCTGCTGTTTTCACTAAGGATATCCTAGGCATGATTTCAGTAGGCAATTTCTTGGCATCAACAAATTTCCTAGCCACTATAGACACAGATGCACCAGTATCAAATAGAACACTAACAGGCATACCATTAAGGTAAATGTTACCTCTTAGTGCTCTTCCCTGCTCTGATGTCTCTGGGTTCTCCACTTGGAAGACTCTGCCAGCTCTTTGCACTAGAGGCCAACACACTGGAGGAACTGGCTGAGGCTGTCCCTCCCTAGTTGCTCCCCTTCTAGGTCCTGCCCAAATAGGCCTTACTGGACCTTGGTCTTCTAGCCTCCTTTAAACCTGTGGGTAGTCTTTGATCCAATGATCCATGGATCCACATCTTAGACACACTTGAGTGTCAAAATAGCAAGGTTTCTTCCCATGAAACTTCTTACATTTAGGGCACCTTAGGCTAGGGAACTTCCCCTTAACCTTGCCCTCACCACCATGATGAGAATTCTTGGCAATTCCTTTGCCATGTGGTGCCTTCTTCTGCTTGCCTCCTGCTTGACTACTTTCCCCTGGTCCACTGGGAAAATACTTAGTCTCATACTCCTCTTGCTCTCCTAATAGAGCTTTCTGCACTGCTTCATAGTATGTAACTGATCCAAAAAGTCTAACAGCCTTTCTAATGTATGACTTTAGGCCTCTGACAAATCTTTTGGCCTTCAATTCCTGCAATCCATGATACTGAAGAGCATACCTCACCAACTAATTGAATTTGTGCTCATACTCTAAGACACTGAGGTTGTCCTGCCTTAGAGCATCAAATTTAGCTTGCTTCATATCCTTGATGGCATCACTGATGTACTGTTCCTAGAACAGCTGTGTGAACCCTGGCCAGTTCATCTCAATATCTCTTCCTGGCCTTCTGCCCTTCTGGAAAGCATACTTGTCTCTGGTGTTTCTCCACTACATCTCTGCACTGCCTACCAAGTTGTAAGTAGCCAGTGACACCTTCTTGGTGGAGCTAAGTGGCATCCTCTCAAACATCTTTTCAATGAAGATTAACCACTCCTCAGCTCTCTGGCCAAGATCTTCCATCAAACTGTGGAGGTCTTAGGCCTTGGAACCTCTCCAATAGTCTAACCTCATCTAGGCCTTCTAGATCCTCTAATCTATGTCTCGTGGATCTATGAGAGTCCTCTGTATGGTAAAGCTCTCTATGATCTCTCTGCCGTCTCCTGGATCTTCTCTCACGGCCTTCCTCAATCTCATTCCTAGTGGAGGAATGGTCATAGACTGAAGGATTGGTCCTGGATAACTGACCAATCTGAGACCTTAGTCTTCTTCCTCGTTCATTTCTCCTATCTTCATCTTCCTCTTCAATGGTCTCATCTTTTGTGTCTTCTAAGCTTCCAAAAGGAACATATTTAGATGTGTTCCTTGCTTCCTCTTATGGTTGCTGCTGTGCATCCTGAACTAGTTCTGCTGTTGTCCTTGAATTAGCCTCATTAAGTTTTCATTGATTAGAGCTAAGTTCCTTTGTAGCTCTAACCAAACCTGAGGCACTTCAGGGTTTGGTACCCCCTGTTGCCCTTGATTCCCTCTATTCTGTTCATTTCTTTGCTGCCCAGAATCAGTAGGAGGCCTTCAGGGTGGTTCCGCTCTCCTTGTGGCAACCATGTTTACTTCCTACATTGATGATCCATCATATAGCACATATAAAGATCATAGGTATTTCAATGGTACTTGACACTAGCAGTTGACCAAACTGAGTTCATATATGTAGATGCATGCAATGTAACTATATGCTATGTACATGTATAAACCATGCTCTGATACCAACTTCTATTACCCACTCTAGGGTTGTCCAGTTATGGTGCCAAAACTGTGCTTTTAAACTCCCAGGATTGGTGTGTCCTGTAGGTCATCAGAACAACACCCCTAGTGTGCATACTCAAGTGACCCTCTTGAGCACTATGCAAACACATGCATATTGGTCCAACCATCACACACATATTCACATTTCATGCACACCATGGCAGCAAAGAAGGAAAACACTAGCACAAGCCTTAGTTTTGGCTACCACAGATTAGGCAATCTTCTTAAGTTCTAGTGACCAGCCACTGCACCTGTAAATTCCACTAACAAACTGTATCATTCTAGCCACATACCCCCCTATTTTATTTGCTCCATTACCAAGTAGAGACTTAGAGAAAACCAATAAATTTTTTTTACATCAATAGCCCACCTATGGACCAACTTATGGATTTTTTAAGTTGGTTACAAAATTCTGACCAAATGAACAGTAAATCAGCCAACTTTGCAACATCATATCTTTGGATACAGGGCTCTAAATCCATAAGTTCTAAATCCCAGTTAACTCTCTAGATTTCCTATAGGTGTGGTCAAACTTTCATACCAAGATCCGTTCTACACAGGGATATATTAAACTTTATGTCTAGAGTCAAAATTCTGGCAACTTTTGGACCACTTTGCCCATACAATTTTTACAAACCATGCAAACACTTCATTCAGAAGGGGAAATCCCTCCAAGGCTATCCCATATATGTCCATTACACATAGGAATTACATTCCATCTCTTTTAACAACTTTATGTGGCCAAAACAGAATTTACAAGTGAGCAGCCCATCATTCACACTTAGGCAGCTTTGCACCACATCACTTACATAGCCAAAACATTACTCAAATGTTCACATAATTGTCTCATTTTACATACAATACATGTAAATGCATACATTCACTACATTATGGTCTTAACTCAGCTAAATACGCACCCCAGGTTACAGAAGGTCCTCAGACACAATGGACTCCAAAAACATGATGCTGGACAGCTGCTGCACAACACAATAAGTACCACCATTAAAAATACCAAATGTGCTCCTAAAATCACCAAAATTTCCAGATCATAACTAGACATACGGAGGTTCATTTACCTGAATTTTCAGATCAAAATTCAAACTAAAAAGGTTATTTTGAAGGTGATCCTTCTGCTGGACCTGAAATGACAGAATTGAGGGGAGTAAGTTTCATTGAGAAACTTACTAAGGGTAGCACTTGGATTCAATAGGAAATTTAACCATCATTAAAACCTGAATCCAAAGATACTAAAACACAAAAACCATAATGCATGTATACAAGATATAGCAACCAAATGCAGCAGCCAAACACAACCAACAAACACATGAAATGCAGCAGTAACAATATACCATAGGTTAGGTCATAAAACAAATAATGAACTTAAATAAATCACTATGGCACCCCTCCTCAAGCTAATTCTTCTTAGGAGGATTTTAACAGTAGTTAGTACTAACTTTTGGGCTCTAGAAACCCAGAAATTCGCTTCCATCACTATGCATTCACACTAGGTCACAAAACCTTCAATAAGTGCACACCCCTCACTAAGCTTGGTTCATCAAGCTCATGGCTCTCTTCCAAGCTTAGCCCTAGCTCCATGGTTGCTTGAAAAATACAGAAAACAACCCATGAGAGCAAGAGAACCCTTACCTTGATGGGTATGCTGAAATTGGAGCTTGATCCTAGGTGCACTCAAGCAATAGCACCAAAGAGCTTCCAGTTGTGCTTCCTTGACTTCAATTGCAAGTAGTTTTGAGTTTGAAGGTATGGTGGCTATGGAGGAAGTGTGGAGCAGAGGGCTGGCTTTCTTTTTTCTGGTGGAGGCCGAAATTTAGAGATGCAAAGGTGGTCTTGACTACTTAAATAGTCAAAAGTACACTAAACACACTTAAGTAGTCTTAACCTTGTCTTATGTCATTTTCCTTGGTACAAGACTATGGTTTCTTAGTCTTAATCTCTTGGCCCACATTTGACCATCCTTATCTTCCTTTAGCGGCCCTCCTTATGTGGGATAACCCAACAAAACTTCAATTTGACTTAAGTCATAGACATACACATCTTAAGGCCTACATTAGAACACTTAGGTCCTTTATGCCTTTTTGTGTTTTCTTTGTCCTTAGTGACAGCCGAAGGGCTATCACCTCTCTTACTACATACTTCCTGCCAAAAGCATGGCCGGGAAACCTGGCGTCATCTGAATGAAGCGCTAACACTGACCTCGAAAGGAGCGAAGTCAAACGCCCCGAACTCCCTCGGGGGACCAAACGGATCATCTTCAGGGATAAAGAACCAGCTATTGCAAGCAGGAAAGACTCTCCCCAAAGGCGGAACCCCTGAACCAGGGAAATCCCCGAACTACGGGCATAATTCCCGAAGAAGGGCATCCGTACCAAAGGACGGCCTCGCCCAGAGGACCTCGGGAGTACGGCCTGAGCATTTAAGGAGCTTCTGACATGTCACCCACAGGCGTTACACACCGCCTCAAACGGCGGTCTGACGCGCCGATGCCATTTGAGTCTTGTCACAACCTGTCTCAGTCCAAGCCTCAAGGGGCCTATAAACGGCTACTTGTCCCCTATGCCCGAAGGTACAAAAAGCATCCGACCGAACACATGTCATGATCTGAACGGGCTGGGCACTCCTACAAATACTAGGAAACAGGCCCTGGCGAAGGGGCCGACCCTCTCTCCTGGAAAAAACACAAGCAGGCAAGGCCTTCTAACCCTTTAGGGCTCCTCCTCTATCTCCCCTCAGGACACTGACTTGGGCGTCGGAGGCTCCTCCCCGGAAAAGTACTCTGGGGATCTCTTAACCCTTTTTTCTGAGCATTTCAGGCACGCTCCTCTGGGAAACCTTTGCTCCAGACGTTCTTCCCTTCAGGAAGCCCCTCCCGAAGTCATAATGTAACCCGACGAAGATGCTGCCGGGCATCATTTGGCGCCGTCTGTGGGAAACCACTCTCAGGTCACCATTGTTGAAACTCGGTGTTCAAAGGACAAGGGACTTCCGAAGTCCTCGTCCGCTCCTGAGGCTCAACCGGCTACCGAGCAAACCCTTCCAGGGACTTCCTCGCCACCGAAGAATGTTTTCAATTGAAAAAATACATAGAGTCACTGATAAAACAAGGCCAAGTTTAGCAATATCTGCGAATGCCTTCCCCGAAAGGGAGAAAAGAAGAAGAAGAATGAAAGGCAGATGACGAGGACTACGACTCCGACAGACAGAGGAATAGAAGTCCGAAGAGGCGTCCCCCACCTCCAGCGGGAATAATACAAACAATTACGACAGGACTCCCATCCTCGGAAAGAAAGAGGAAGGCCAGAAAAATATCAGTGATGGAATATCAGAGTCCGACGAAAAAGCTGGCCCGCAAGGATGGTTCCACTGTCATCTTTCCCCATGACGATCCGCTTCTGGTCATGGCAAGGATAGGAAACTGGGACGTCAAGAGAGTGTTGCTTGACGATGGATCAAACGCTGACGTCCTCTTTTCACATCTGCTGCCAAACTTGGGCATATCCAACAGCGATCTCAAGCCCGTCACTTCGCCTACTTTCGGGGTAGGACCATCCGAACTGCCCGTCCTCGGATGGATCGATCTTCCCCTAATGATGAAAGGAACTTCGGTGGACGGGACAGCTGAATTATTCGCCTCCACAATGACAAGGTTTATTGTCATGGATGTTCCTTCGTCATACAACGCCATCCTTGGGAGGCAAACACAGGGAAATTTGCACATTCGCCCTGATGTAAAATACTTAACTGTCACTTTTGCCACCAAGGATGGAGACGCAGAAATCTTCATTGATCAGGGCGAAGTAAGGAAAGTGTTCGTCAAGGCACGAAAAGCTCCAGCAAACAACTTCGCGCAAACTGTAGAAGCAGAGGCTTTACCAGGTGGAAAACAAAAAAAGGGCGAGGCAGAAGATCCCGCGAAGGTAGAAATAGAAGAGGTAGAACTTGTCCCAGGCCGAAGTACCCGAATAGGGAAAAACTTGGCCGAAGGAGACAAGAAAAAACTTGTATTCTTTCTACTGATGAATAAAGACCTGTTTGCCTACTCGCCGAAAGATATGCCGGGGTTAGACCCTCGCATAATACAGCATAACCTTAAAGTAAGTCCGGAAGCAAAACCTGTCCGGCAAAAGAAACGGGGCATCTCAGTCCATAAAAATAACTTCGTCAAAGCCGAAGTCCAGCGCTTACTGGACGCAGATGTAATCAGGGAGGTCAAGTACCCCGCGTGGTTAAGCAATGTGGTTATTGCCACAAAAGAAGGGAGCAGTAAGCTCCGAATGTGCATCGACTTCAGAAACTTGAACGATGCCTGCCCAAAAGATTCATACCCTCTCCCATCAATAGACCAATTGGTAGACTCGACTGCCGAATACGGGCTCTTAAGTTTCCTAGACGCCTTCAGTGGGTATCATCAAATAAAGATGGACCCCAAAGACGAGGAGAAGACTGCCTTCATCACGGAAGGTGGAACGTATTGTTACATCAGGATGCCCTTCGGGCTCAAAAATGCAGGAGCCACCTACCAGAGGTTGATGAGCAAGGTCTTTAGTGACCAAATAGGGAGGAATATGGAAGTCTATGTCGATGACATGATAGTCAAGAGCAAACTGCCTACCGACCACGTCGCAGATCTAAAGGAAACTTTCCACTAGCTCAGAACCTTCGGGATCCGCCTTAACCCCGAAAAGTGCATCTTCGGCGTAACCTCGGGAAAGTTTCTTGGGTACATGGTATCAGAAAGAGGCATTGATGCTAACCCCGAAAAAATTAAGGCTCTGCTCGAATTCCGAACTCCCGTCACAATAAAAGATGTGCAAAGACTCACCGGAAGGATAACCTCTCTTAGTAGGTTTATTTCCAAATATGGAGACCAGTGTCGAGCATTCTTTAAAGTCCTCACTAAGGCAGCAAAAAAGGAGGGCAACCTCGAAAGTGATGATCATCCTTAGAATGAGGACTGCCAAAAGGCTTGGGAAGAACTCAAAATCTACTTAGCCCGTCTGCCCACTCTGCGACAACCTCGCGAGGGAGAGCCCCTCGTGTTATACCTCGCCGTCACAGAAAAAGCAGTAAGCTCGGTCCTTGTGAAAGAGGAAGGGCCGAAGCAATGGCCGGTTTATTATGTAAGCAAGTCCCTGCACGGCGCCGAAGTCAGGTATCCCTTGCTACAAAAAGCTATATATGCCCTGGTACTGGCAGGGAGAAGGCTACGGCCATATTTTCAGGCTCACCCTATCATCGTCCGAAGTAGTCTACCTCTACGGGACGTCATGAGGAAAGTCGATCATTCAGGAAGGCTTTCCAAATAGTGTATAGAGCTTGGCGAACATGACATTAGTTATGAACCTCGGAAAGCCATAAAAGCTCAAGCCCTGGCAGACTTTATTGCCGAAGTACCCATCGCCGAGGACAGCCATATGGATCCCGGCGGAGGTGAGCCAGAATGGACTTTGTATGTCGACGGAGACTCGGGCTCCGAACACCAGGGAGCTGGGGTAATTATCAGAGGTCCCGAAGGTCTAGAAGTAATGAAAGCCATCAAGTTCAGCTTTAACGTCACCAACAATATGGCTAAGTACGAAGCTCTCATAGCAGGGTTACGCCTAGCCAAAAAAATTGGTGTAAAAAACTTAAAAGCCCACAACAATTCCCAGCTGGTAGTTCGACAAACAGCAGGGGACTACGGGGCGAAGGACCCGACCTTGGCAAAATACCATGAACTGGTAGCAAAGCTTATCCGAGAGTTCGACACCGTATGAATCGAAAATGTGCCTCGTCGAGATAATGCCGAGGCAGATTGCTTGGCAAAGTCGAAAACATGCACCGAGGTGCTAAACCACCCGAGCATTGCAGTGCTGAGCATAGTAACTCCGGGAAAAGGCTAGAAAGATCCGATAAAAAGATATCTCGCAACCAGTGCGCTCCCCGAAGACCCCAACGAAGCGGCGAAGGTGCGGAGACGTTCTGGTCGTTTCTTCCTAATTGGAGAAGAATTATATCGGCAGGGATATGCAAATCCACTGCAGAGGTGTGTTGGCGAAGAGGATACTGAAATGATCCTCGAAGAAGTTCACGAAGGCGCTTGTGGTTCGCACATTGGAACCGATGCTCTAGCAGCAGTAATACTTCGCCAAGGATACTTTTGGCCTACCCTAAGAAAGGACGCTAGGCAGTTCGTCCAGAAGTGTGGTAATTGCCAAAGACACGCGAATATCCAAAGGACACCCTCGGAATTGGTAACTTCGGCTGACTATCCCTGGCCCTTCGCAGTTTGGGGCATAGACCTCATTGGGCCACTCCCGACAGCGCCTGGAGGCGTGAAGTTCTGCGTAGTCGCAGTAGACTATTTCTCTAAATGGGTCGAGGTAGAACCCTTGGTGACTATCTCAGCAAAAGATGTGCAGAAGTTCGTATGGAAGAACATTGTATGCAGATTTGGCATACCGAAGGTACTAGTAGCCGACAATGGGTCCCAGTTTATAGACAAAGGGTTCCAAGAATTTATCAACAACCTCGGAATAAAGATGCACTTTGCCCCAGTAGCTCACCCCCAAAGCAATGGGCAAGTAGAAGTATCTAACAGGACCATAAAAGATGGTCTGAAAAAGAGGCTGGGGGGAAGCAAAAGGGAAATGGCCAGGAGATCTCCCAAGTGTGTTATGGAGCTACCGAACAACACCTCGAAGAGCCACAGGGGAGACACCTTTTTCACTTGTTTTCGGTACGGAGGCTATCATCCCAATCGAGGTAGTGCAACCATCAGTGCGAGTCCAAGTGTTTGATGAAAGGGGAAATGACCTCGGCCTGAGAACCAAGCTTGACCTCGTCGGCGAACACAGAGAAATAGCCGAGCTGAGAAGAAAAGCTTTTCAGCAAAGAGTGGCCGCGGCTATAAACTTGCGAGCCAGGCCAAAGGGAATAAAGGAAGGGGACCTCGTTCTCCGAAAGGCTGAATTTGGACCCCGAAGGCCATCCCACGGGGTACTTCGCGCAAATTGGGAAGGTCCTTATCTAGTACTTGCCGAAGTACGAAAAGGAGTTTACAAGCTCGGTGACGCCAAAGGCATAGAATTAAAAAATACATGGCATTCGGATGCCTTGAAAAAATTCTATGCTTAGGATTTTGGTGGGAAAATTGTATTGTACAAAGTACAAAAGACTTAGCCAAAATTCTTGAACGTAAATTGTACAAGTTAGAATTTCGCAAGGGTGATCGCCGTGATAAGCGTAAATATGATTTTCCGAAGTCTCTTGAGCGAACGTGTTCGGGACAATGGGAAATGAAAAATTTCTAAGTACAAAAGACGTAGCCAAAATTTTTCAAAAGAAAGAAAGAATCTTTATTAAGATAGACCTGCTTACAAAGAAGGAAGCTCACCAAAAAAGTACAAGGAAGGAGAAAAAGAAAGAAGGCAAAGGACCCTAAGGCAAGCTAAGGAATCTCGGCATCTCGGGAGCCACCAGTTCCTGCGTCCTTGTCCACCGCCTTCGGCGCCGGAAGAGGGAAGGGCAGTTTAAGGTGCTCAATTTTGGACCAAGACCACCGAGGACCCTCAGGGATGTTTAGGGCCTCCAAAAAGGAGAGGTCCAGATCTGGGAACCTCTGCAGAACTTGATGCCGAGCGAGGCAAAAGCCGTCTTGAAAACTGACCTTTGTCATCTCATCGGCTTTCTCCTTCTCGACCCCTAAAGCGTCAAGTTCCTTCTCCAGATCTGCGATCTCCTTCTTCAGTGCCTTCGTCTTCTTCTTCTTTGGCTCCTTCTTCAAAGACTCGACCTCGGCCTGGAGCGCGGCCTTTTCAGCAAGCACCTTTGCCAGGAGAGCCTCAGACTCTGACTTCTCCTTTTGATGTGCTTCGTTTGCCGAAGTCAGCTCCGCCACCTTGGAGCCAAGGTCAGAAATCTTTTGGGAGGAGTCCTTCAAAAGCTCTTCTTTTTCCTTCAAAAACTCCTCCCGAACGGCAGCAACCTCCTTCTTCGCAGCTTGAGCCATCTCCCTGTTCTTGGCGACCAAGTCAGAGCACATGGCCTTAGATTTTTCCAGGCAGTCTAAGACCGAGACTCGGAACGCTGCCTGCTTCGCTGCCCGAACTCTAAGGAGGCCAGTGTACCCTAACAGCTGCAAAGAAGTAAGAACAAACTCAGTAAGACAAAAAAATGAGCCAGGAACTTAGAAGAAATCAAAAGGAAAAAAACAAAGGCGTGAAGTATACCTGGGCAGCGTGCTCGGAAACTTTGGCCGCAAGGGACTTATTGTCCTGGCACGCCTCGGAAATAGCCTTGAAGGAGGCCTCGGTGAGGATCCCCCTTGAAATTTGGTTGGCCATTTGCTGGGAGTCGCCGGAGTACAAGTTCATGTCCTCCATAAACGACCAGAAAGGCTCCCTCGGGATCTTCCCCTTTCGGCAGCATGCTCGGAAACTCTGGCAGCAAGGGACTCATCGTCCAGGCACGCCTCGAAAATAGCCTTGAAGGAGGCCTCGGTGAGGATCCCCCTAGAAATTTGGTTGGCCATTTGCTGGGAGTCGCCGGAGTACAAGTTCATGTCCTCCGTAAACGACCAGAAAGGCTCCCTCGGGATCTTCCCCTTCGGAATATGGGAACCTTGAAGTGCTCATTTTCGGGCGTGCTCGACCATCCAACCCAAAGACAGTACCTCCTCTACATGGAAAAACAAGAAGCTTGTCAAAACAAATAATTCTCAAAATACAAAAAAAATAAAGGCACCCCAGCTCGTCTAAAAAACAAACCTGGCGGCACCTCGGCAACATCATCGTCGGAGTCCTGGACCCCCTCAGTAGAGATCTCCTTGCCTTTGCTCTTGCGGCGCTCCTCGACAGAAGGGACTTCCACCAAGGCGTCCAGAAGAGCCGACGAGGAAGTGGGACTCCTAGGAGGGACGTCAGCGGCGGCTTCGGTCGGCGGGACAGCAGCTGCGTCAGGCTCTTCCCGCACCTTCTCAGGAATTTTCGGGGGAGGGAGAGACGCGTCTTTCTTCACCCGCTTTGCTGAGGATGGCCCGGCCCAGACGACTTTCTGCCTTTGGGAGACGGCCTTATTTGTTTGCTCCCCCTTCTCGGCTTGACCGAGGAAGAGTGCCTTGTAGTAAGCAGTGGACTCGTCGCCCATCTCTGAAAAAGAAGGAAAATATCAGTGTGAGTCTAAGTGGTATCCATAACAAAAATTTTTTGGATAACTTACTCTCACAAAAGGCTTCGTAAGTAACCTCCTTCTGAAGGAGTTTCACCAACCAGGAGTCTTTCCCGGCGATGGCAGGAGCTGGCATCCCGAGGTCCGTCTTATGCTCCTTCACTACCCCTAGTTCCCGAAGGACCTCTTCTGTCATCAGTTTCCACATGATGGGGAAAGGGTAGAGGGAGCGTGAAGGGACCTCGGAATCCCAGTCGGAGACTGCTCGGATCCGTTGGTCGAAGTCTGCGAATCTGGGTGCCAACTCAGGAGTCAGCAGCATTCTCGGGTCTATGACGTCCATCTCCAA